>JASDQU010011654.1:24340-46474 GCA_032191745.1 Picea mariana | reverse complement strand
AAACCCAATGCTTTGGAGAAGAAATTTCCATGGTCAAGTGGTCCGGATTTTATGAGAAGAACGAAATGACTACAGATTATTAACAAGTTCTTAACACAAAATAATAGAGATACAGTAAAACTGGTTTTCTATTCAATAAGGAAATAAGTTGAAACTGTAAAATGCAGCGGAAACAAGCTCTCTAGAATGGTGGCAGCTTATCTCTGAGAAAATATGTGATGGTTGCGCTCATTCACAAGAAGATGATTATAATGAGGCTCTGAAGGCCTTTTTACTATAAACAGGAATGCCAAAAACCCTAGACATCCAAAAACCTAACCCTAGGAGATGAAGCGCCAAAAGTCATATGGGCCCCGTCTAGGTAAATTAGTACATCAACTTCCCGGGGTCGTAACTTAAGCATACAATCTTCGTTTTAGGCATATGATAGCCCATTGGAAAGGTATCATAGAGGAGAATCATTTTGGGGGCTCAATTATTCTTTCAACTATCTTTGAAAATCTTGATCTCGAAAAACCTTCATTTAGGCCCTCAAAATGGCCCTGGAAGTTAAAACTACTAAAAATAGTAAATTGCCAAAATTGTCAGAAAACAATTTTGAGCCAGTTGGAAAAGGTGGGTGGCCACCGATATCCACCTAGATCAATCCTCCTTCCTTAGGAATCAATGTTCTCCATTGTGTTGAGTTCCCCCATCAGATGAGGAAATTNNGTTGCCCTGCTTTGACAACTCGATAAAGTTGGATCCTTTTCTGTCGAGTGCCTTTGATCTGTGTGTCCACAATATGATCACTGGATTCATGTTGTATGTAGTCAGGGTTGAGCTATGTTGTTGTCAATTTCTCTACTACGTCTGAGGTGTCCAATAATGGTGGGAAATAAGGGCGAAGGAGATCCATGTTGAACACTGGGTGCAGGCCAAGGAAAGGAGGAATGTTGAACTCAAAAGTATTATCCCTCATGGACTTGGTTATGGTGTAAGGCCCATAACGGAGTGGGTTAAGCTTCTAATGGGATATTATAAGGCGTTCTTTCTGCAAGTGAAACGAAACTTTGTCACCCACCTGAAACTTATGTGGCACCCGATCTTGATCATGGCGTTTCTTGTACTTGACATTGGACTTCTGTAGGATATCCTGAACCTGTTAGCATATGTGCTGTATCTACTCAATGAACCAGGTGGCTTTGTCAACTTCAGTTGGAGAAATAGATGAGTTGGTCAAGGTGACTACAAGGGGAAGTCATGCAACATATATGGGACCCAATGGTTGGAATCCCAACCCCACTTGAAATGGGTTGTGGTCGGTTGATCTATGAATGGATCTATTGTAGATATGTTGGACATAGGGAAGCCTCTCATCCCATGTGTGAGGGTGCTTTGAATTATACATGTGAAGGATATGCACAATCATTTGATTTACAACCTCGGTTTGACCATTTGTTTGGGGGTGGAAGGTTGTGGATTTGGTGAGCTTGGTGTCCAGCAGTGACCATAGGCTCGACCAAAATGTGTTGAGAAATCGACTATCCCGATCTAAGACAATGGTTTGTGGGATTTCAAAATGTACCCAGACTCATTCAAAGAATATCTTGGTAGTGGCCTCTGATGTGACGTTCTTCTTGCAGGAAACCAGAATCGCCATCTTAGAAAAACGATCAATAACCACAAAAACATAGTCATTTCCCCGCTTGGTGGATGGGAGGCCCGACATGTAGTCCATTGATATGGATTCCCATGGCCTATCAAGAGTAGGAAGAGGGGTGTACAGGCCCTATTTATTAGTGGTCGGTTTGGCAATAGTGCAGGCAGTGCAAGACCTGATATACTTGTTGACCTCCTGTCGAAGTTTAGACCAATAGAAATGTTTATGTAGCATTGCCACTATCTTTTCGATGTAGAAGTGTACTACCACCCGACTGTAGTGGGCTTCCCAAATCATCTTTTCTCACTCGCTTGATCAAACACAGATATGGCCTAGACAACACAACAACCCATCCTGAAGATGGAAACTATCGACAACCGCGTTTGCACCCAACATTTGGTAGGTGGTGGCAAAGTCCGGGTTTGTCTCATAGAGTTGGGGTCGTCCATAGGTCTCATGGTCATAGGAGTCTAGCATCATGGTGAGTGCCGCAATTGGCAGTCTGCTGAGGCAATCAGTGACATGATTGGTGCTTCTTGTTTTATACTTTATGTTGAGGTGGAATTGTTGCAAGTATGTGGACCACTTTTGATGGGGTTCATTCTACAATTTTCCTTGTGTCTGCATGAACTATAGTGGCTTATGATCAGTGTGGATGACCGTCTCCTTCCCAATAATGTAATTTCTCCACTGGAAGAAGGCTTTCATAATGGAGTACATTTATTTGTCATAAGTAGGGTACTTACGGACAACGTCTAATAGTGTCTCACTATGACAGGCCACGGGGTGGTTGTGCTGAGTGAGAACGGTGCCCACCGCATAGTCTGAATCATTTGTCTCAATCTCAAGGGGTTGTTGCAGGTCTGGTAGTGAAAGTATTGGGGTTGAGCACAAGCGTTGCTTCAAATCATCAAACGCTTGTTGTTGGGACTGGCCCCATGCAAATTTCACCTTACCACCACCTTTGGTTATTTGGTTGAGGGCCCATGTAATATGGGAGAATCCCAACACGAACCTGTGGTAGAAATTGGCAAGGCCCAAGAATCTTGGAATTTCAGTGAGTGTGGTTGGTGCTGGCCAGTCACTGATGACTTGGATCTTCGCTAGATCTGCATGTACACCATGCTGATCAATTATGTAGCACAAGTAATGGACCCTATCCATGCCGAAGCAGCATTTTTCCAAGTTGGCATATAGCTTGTGCTGTCGTAGGGTGTGCAAAACCTACTGAATATGTTGAAAGTGTTCAGCCTAAGTCTTGTTGTAAATGAGAATGTCATCCAGATACACCACTACAAAATTATTGGTGAATGGTCACAAGATATATTCCATCATCCTCATTAAATTGGTTGGAGCATTTTTCAAACCGAAGGGCATGACCAACCATTCAAAAGGCCTTCCTTTGACTTGAAGGCGGTTTTCCATACATCTGTCTGTTCTATCGGGACCTGGTGGTAGCCAAAATTAAAATCAATCTTACTGAATTATTTGGCCCCCGTGATTTTATCGAGGAGGTCGTCGATTTGGGGAATCAAGTACCGGTTTCTGACTGTGATTTTATTCAGAGCCCGGTAATCAATGCAGAGTCATCAGGTTCCATCTTTCTTCTGTATCAGCACAATTGGGCTCCCACAAGGTGATGAGATGGGATAGATGTACCCCTTGCAGAGTAGTTCTTGGATCTATCACTTGATCTCCTCATTCTCTAACAGAGAGCGGCGATAGACTCTCCCATTGGGCAGTGGTGCATCGGGGGCCAGATTGATGGGGTGCTTGACCTGGCAGTGCAGAGGTACCCCGATAGGTGAGGAGAAGATATCTAAGTATTCTTCCATGACCTTATCTACTTGCTTCTTCTGTGTGGAGAGGTCGGTCGTAGAGACCCTGGATGTGGTTGTTATCTTTCCCTTATTCTCAAATCATGAAGAAGACAAAATTCCCTGTCTGAGAGATGACCTTCCTACATTTTTAGCAGAGATCAAGGAAATAGCACTAGGTGGGACTGCCTCGGTTATCCTTTACAATTTCATGTTCAAAGTAATAATAACACTACGAGGCCTAGATTCATATACATCATGACATTTCCATAAATAAGGTTGGCCCAAAAGAACATCACAAACTTTGAGAGGAGAAACATCACACAATACCTCATCTTTGAAGGGCTTGATGTCATACGACAATCGACACTGTTGGCTGACGCGGAGATCGCTTCCTTGGTGGAGCCATCCAATAGTGTATTGTTGTGGGTGAGGTGTTGTCGGCAGGGCCAACTGCTTGACGACCTCTGCTGACATGAGGTTCTTTTGGCTACCCCTGTCCACAATGAAGTGCAGCGGGGTGCCTTTTACCCACATCTATGAATGGAAGAGGCATTCTCCTTCTTCTGGCTCGTCTAGTTCACCATGATGGAGCTTGGTCGTAGCAACGGTCACACTGGGTTTCGCGTCAATGATTTGTCTTCCCCTTTCTAATTCTGGCTCAGAATCTGAAACCGCATCTGATTTAGAGGCTTTCACTTTAGCCACCAACGACTGTTTGAGCGATAGTCAGTAGTGTTATGCCAAGGGATCTTATGGAAGTTGCACCACTTCCCGGTATCTTTCTTTGTCTTTATGATGTCCTTCTTTGCTTCCAGGTCGGACCGGTTGTCCAAGTACTATACATCTTTTCTCTGTCCTTTTTTCTATGGGTTGGGGCCACCCTTTCTTGGCTTTTTTTGTGAGGAGTTCTGAGGCCCAAATTGTCGCGTCTTTTGTTTGAGCTTCTGCTCAATTTTGACGGCATATCGGTAGGTCGCACCCAAGGATGATATGTCTAAAAATTCCATTTTGGTTTGGATGTATATATGCAGAGTGTTGCGATACTTGAGCACCAAATGTCACTCTAAATATTTGATACCCAACTTGGTGCGCAAGGTATGAAAGATATTTGTGAAATCTGGCACTGCTTGGTCTCTTTCTTGCCACAGTGTGGTCCATTTGGTATACAATTCATCATAACTTTCGACATGGTAGTATTGTTCCTTAATAGCATCCTTGAAGGATTCCCAGGTGGTCGTGACTATAAATAATGAGGGTTCCTCTGTTTCCTTTTGCTCACAAAAATTTTCCCACCAATATTTGACATGGGGAACGACTTTGAGGAGCACAAAAGTAATATTTTTTCTATTCGAAAAGTTATGGATAGAAACATACCCTTCTAGTAGATTCAACCAGTTGTCTACAGCATCTACCTCCATCTGACCTTCAAATATAGGAATATAGAATTTTATTTGTACCTTGAAGGGGGTGGCACCTCCGCTCGAAGAAGACGCGTCGCCTGTTGGTAGTCACCGAAGGATTTGCACGAAACTATCCATCATCTCGTTCCTTTGTTGCATGAGGGCTTCCTCAATCAACAATTTGAAAGGATATCTTTCCCATCATCTATATTTTCTCCTTCCATGAGAGGTTTCTTTGGCGTGTGAGAGATTTGTCCTCAAGAGAAACAAGCTCGAGACCCAACTCTTTGTACTCCGACCTCATTGGGGACATGCATTAAGACGACAAGGAGCAAATTTCTCTAATACCACTATTCCAGATTTTATTAGCAGAATGAAATAACTACAGATTATTAACAGGTGCTTAACAAAAAATAACAGAGATACAGTAAAACTAGTTTTCTATTCAATAAGGAAATAATTTGAAACTATAAAATGCAGCGGAAACAAGCTTTCTAGAATGGTGGTGACTTATCTCTGAGAAGAGATGTGACAGCTGCACTCATTCACAAGAAGATGATTACAATGAGGCTCCGAAGGCCTTTTTACAATAAACAGGAATGCCAAAAACCCTAGACATCCAAAAATCTAACCCTAGGAGATGAANACGGAGATCGCTTCCTTGGTGGAGCCATCCAATGGTGTATTGTTGTGGGTGAGGTGTTGTCGGCAGGGCCAACTGCTTGACGACCTCTGCTGACATGAGGTTCTTTTGGCTACCCCTGTCCACAATGAAGTGCAGTGGGGTGCCTTTTACCCACATCTATGAATGGAAGAGGCATTCTCCTTCTTCTGGCTCGTCTAGTTCACCATGATGGAGCTTGGTCATAGCAATGGTTACACTGGGTTCCGTGTCAATGATTTGTCTTCCCCTTTCTAATTCTGGCTCAGAATATGAAACTGCATCTGATTTAGAGGCTTTCACTTCAGCCACCAGCGACTGTTTGAGTGATAGTCAGTAGTGTTATGCCAAGGGATCTTATGGAAGTTGCACCACTTCCCGGTATCTTTCTTTGTCATTATGATGTCCTTCTTTGTTTCCAGGTCGGACCGGTTGTCCTGGTACTATACATCTTTTCTCTGTCCTTTTTTCTATGGGTTGGGGCCACCCTTTCTTGGCTTTTTTTGTGAGGAGTTCCGAGGCCCAAATTGTTGCGCCTTTTGTTTGAGCTTCTGCTCAATTTTGACGGCATATCGGTAGGTCGCACCCAAGGATGATATGTCCAAAAATTCCATTTTGGTTTGGATGTATATATGCAGAGTGTTGTGATACTTGAGCACCAAATGTCACACTAAATATTTGATACCCAACTTGGTGCGCAAGGTATGAAAGATATTTGTGAAATATGGCACTGCTTGGTCTCTTTCTTGCCGCAGTGTGGTCCATTTGGTATACAATTCATCATAACTTTTGACAGGGTAGTATTGTTCTTTAATCGCATCCTTGAAGGATTCCCAGGTGGTCATGACTATAAATAATGAGGGTTCCTCTGTTTCCTTTTGCTCACAAAAAGTTTCCCACCAATCTTTGACATGGGGAACGACTTTGAGGAGCACAAAAGTAATATTTTCTCTATTCGAAAAGTTATGGATAGAAAAATACCCTTCTAGTAGATTCAACCAGTTGTCTACAGCATCTACCTCTATCTGACCTTCAAATATAGGAATATAGAATTTTATTTGTACCTTGAAGGGGGTGGCACCTCCGCTCGAAGAAGACGCGTCGCCTATTGGTAGTCACCGAAGGATTTGCACGAAACTATCCATCATCTCGTTCCTTTGTTGCATGAGGGCTTCCTTAATCAACAGTTTGAAAGGATATCATTTTCCATCATCTTTATTTTCTCCTGCCATGAGAGGTTTCTTGGGAATGTGAGAGATTTGTCCTCAAGAGAAACAAGCTCGAGACCCAACTCTTTGTACTCCAACCTCGTTGGGGACATGTATTAAGACGACAAGGAGAAAACTGCTCTAATACCACTATTCCAGATTTTATTAGCAGAATGAAATGACTACAGATTATTAACAGGTGCTTAACAAAAAATAACAGAGATACAGTAAAACTAGTTTTCTATTCAATAAGGAAATAATTTGAAACTGTAAAATGCAGTGGAAACAAGCTTGCTAGAATGGTGGTGACTTATCTCTGAGAAGAGATGTGATAGCTGCACTCATTCATAAGAAGATGATTACAATGAGGCTCTGAAGGCCTTTTTACAATAAACAGGAATGCCAAAAACCCTAGACATCCAAAAATCTAACCCTAGGAGATGAAGCACCAAAAGTCATGTGGGCCCCATCTGGGTAAGTTAGTACATCAACTACCCGAGGTCGTAAATTTTGCATACGATCTCCATTTTAGGCGTACGACAGCCCGCTGGAAAGGTATCGTCGAGGAGATTCATTTTGGTGGCTCAATCATGCCTTCAGCTATCATTGATAAGCTCGATCCCGAAAAAACTTCATTTAGGCCCTCAAAATGGCCCCAGAAGTTAAAACTGCTAAAAACAGTAAATTGCCAAAATTGTCAGAAAATTATTTTGAGCCAGTTGGAAAAGGTGGGTGGCCACCGATATCCACCTGGATCATCAAGTTTGCAAAGAAATTTGTAATGGCATGAGACCATGGGAATAAGTGGGTCTATGACACCTTGTAGGTCTATCATGTGAGTTTGGAAGCTATACATGGGGCCTCTTCTTACTAGTGTTAGAGGGATAGAAGTAAGAGGTTGTAACATCCCCCAACTTAATTGAGGAACATTACTATGTGTAATACACATAAAAATAAAAATAAAATATGTTAACTAATTTTCCTATAGCTCACCAGCTACAAATTATACACAGGTTTAACCAGTTTATGATACCCATAATTAAATGAATATTAAACATTCTAAATGAACATGAATGCAACTTATAAATCATATACAACAATATATAAATCATTCACATTCATAGAATAAAATGCACAATAACTAAACTCGCAATTTAACTTAGTAAACAAATAAACACTTATCTTTTTAAAAACAATTGTGCGACTAGCTTCTTGGGAAGGAGGTTCCACCCAACCATACACCTGATGTTAAAAATATCAACAAMAAKKCACCCTTGAATTGGGGCTAGGAATCCACAAAAATAAGGGTGACTCTCACATTCCACTCACAACTAAGTATCCYACAACCYATTGGTATTCCCCTACAACTATCCCATATTTCCTCCATCTCTCTTCCTCTTGATAAACCCAACCCAAGGAATATACCCCTTCACTTCTCTCATTCCATTGGGAATCTCATTCATTTATCAGGGTCTCCTTGGCACATGTAACTGGGAATATCACAACTGGGAACTCAAGGGAACTCATTGCCAAGAAAACTACTAGTAAAAACAACAACAATCACTTGTTGTTATAGTGCAACTCACCCATAAGTTCACTCTTCAGGATTGAAAACTTGTCTCTTCATTCTTTAGCTCTTAAATGCTCCAAAAGAACTCTATCATGCTCTAGAATTATCCCATTCTTATTGCTCCAGTTTCAGTGCTCTTCTTTCTTGATCTCTACTTCATGTTCATGTCAAAAACATGCCTGTAACTATCCATACAAATTTCCTCTCTTATTCCCAAGAAAATTTGACTCACATTCTTTCCCAAAATKATTGTAATCAGCCCCGTGTTTCCGATAAATATGGGATGTGACCCTCACACCGACCCTCTTACATGAGTTTAATGATTGGGCTCTCATACACTCAAACAAAAAATATAGGGTTGTCCCCAATGATAATAAAATTCAGGAAAGTGGGTTGAATTAATATCCATAAATAATTTTCCCCTTGGCCCATCTTAGACTCTCACTTCTCTTGTGAAAAAMTCATCCCTCATCTATGTCCATATCCCCTAGCATCTAGCATCACATTTTATTTATTAAAATTGAGAAAATACATTTCGCATATACATTGCTTGGTCATGGACACATTCATATCTACATTATGCATTAAATAAACTAGGAATTATAGTGGGGATGTTACATTCTCCCTCCCCTATAATTGTGCACCATTTCTTTGAATAACACCATCCCAAAAAACATATACAATTTACATCACAATACTTAGCAAAAAAATCTACAATTTTAAAACTCCAACAACAGATCCAACCATAATCTCTTGTTTCTCTTAACATGTTGACCCAAGGAATGCACCCCCTTCACTTCTCTCAGTCCATCGGGATGCACCATTATTTAATCAAGGATATCAGTCCAAGTGTCAAGAATTTTGAAGATTTGGTTCCAAAACTTTAGCTTCCCAAAAATGGAGTCTTGCATTTTTTAGCTTTTGTTTTCTTCAAAAATGATAAAAATTTGTGGGAAATTCTCCCGTATAGTTTCTTCATGCTCCCATGTTTCATCTTTGGGACCATATAAATTCCATTGAACCTTTACCAACCCTATGGATTTGTTCCTGATAAATTTGAATTTACGTTTCATGATGCATATTGGTTCCACCCAGAAACCCCCTATGTTTTCCACCTGGATCATAGTACAATCAATTATGTGGTTAGAGTTAGGCACATATTTATTTAATAATGACACATGAAATACATTATGCACTCTCAGGACCATAGAAATTCCATTAAACCTTTACCAACCCTATGGATTTGTTCCTGAGCACTTTGACTTTACGTTCCATGATGCATATTGGTTCCACCTGGAAACCCCCCTTTGTTTTCCACCTGGATCGAATTTCACTCCATTATTTTGCAAGGAAGTGATTGAAATTGCAATATTTGAATAGCCTTTCATAAATCTCTAGTAATAACCAAAAACACCCATGAATGATCTGACCTTTTTCACATTTATTGGCACTTTCCATCCTCTAATGGCCTATATTTTCTCGGGATCAACTGCTATCCCATATGCTAAAATAATATGCCCCAAGTAGTGAATCTTTTTTTGATAAAAGATGCATTTACTTAGCTTGGCATGAAATTTATGCTCTCTTAAAAATTTTAGCACCATTCTCAAATGTTTCTCATGTTCTTCCTTTGCCTTTGAGTAGATGAGAATAACATCTAAGAAAACAATGATAAACTTATCTAGGTACTTCCTGAACAATCTAGGCACATGAAAATTGTTGGTGCATTTGTAGCCCAAAAGGCACTACTGTAAATTCATAATTCTCATACCTTGTCCTGAATGTTGTCTTTCTGATATCATCTTCTTTTATCCTCACTTGATAATAACGCAATCTCAATTTGATCTTGGAAAATATCCTTGCACCCTTCAGTTGATCAAATAAATCATTAATCCTTGTGAAAGGACATTTGTCCTTTATGGTGACCTTATTCAATTGTCTAAAATCGATACATAGCCTTAAGGTTCCATCATTCATATTCACAAAAATAAATGGGGATCCCAATATGACACAATTGGGCGTATATACCCCTCCTTTAACAACTCTTCAAGCTACATCTACAACTCTTTCAATTCTGGTGTGCCCATTATGTATGGTGTCTTGGACACCGGGGCAACTCTTGGCACCAAATTAATAGATAATTCCATGTCTTTGTGATGCAGGAGCATCGCCAACACATCAAGCGAGCCAGCATGGAGCAGAAGACAGCTGGATAAGCCAGCACACATTTTGAAAATACTTTGGGATTGTTGCATGATCTTAAATGACCCATTTAAGAGACGGCGCATTTGTATATTGTAATGGATCTTGAGTGGATGGCTCTCGTCCTTTGGTAGATGAGGCATTTAAGATAGTTAATGCTGGTAGATAGGATTTTTAAGTCTAGATTTGATAGTTTAGAGTTCGAGAGGGAAAACGGATATAGACACCCTCATTGTATCATTGTAATATATCAAGAGCAGGAGCAAGAAGAGACGAGCAAGCAGAGAACTGTGTAAAGAACATCCATGTATAGATATTGAATTAATAGAAGAAAGCTTTGATTCAAATCTATGGTTATGTGTCTATTCTCTGTGTATTGATGTTATGCTCATGAATATTTGCTTTCTGTCATACATGTTCTTTTATATGCTGTGTATGTGATTTCATGGTTAAATTGAAGTCTGAGAGGGGGAACAAATGAGTTTCAATTGTTTCTCTAAGTGAGCCAGAAGATTTCTGCAAGGAGTGTAGTCGAATTGTCCGCAAGGAGTGCGTTGACAGAAGGGTTCACTTAGAGGTATCTTTTGTTCTCATTTCCTCGAGAGTGCATATAGGCACAGTGCCGTGCAAGGGGTGCGCAGGCCAAGCGAAGTCTCAGAGTTGCGATTCTGAGCAAAGTATTGTAAGACTACTGCTACAGGAGTGCGCAGGGTCAAAGGACTTCAACACTTAGATAAGGTTGAAGATTTTCCGCAAGGAGTGCGTGCAAAGTTCCCTCTAGGGATTTGAAAATCGAAAGGAAGCTCAAGAGGAGTAGGCCTTCGAACTTATCGAAGGATAAGTGTAGGAAAGTTGTCGTTGAACATTCGAGAGAAGCGTCGCAGGTTGGCGAGCAAATGAGTCGCGTGGAGAGACACTCCTTTATTTCACAGAATCCTCAAGGGAAGAATGGACGGAATAAATCTTTGGAAGAGATTTCACGAAGTTTCGAGAGCCGTTGGATCTCCCAGAGGTGCAAGGCAGTTACAGCGCAGGCGTGGAGAGGATTCAAAGCTCAGGAGGGGCAGCACCGTTGATCCAAGTCGGTCAGAGCTGTTGGATTGTTCACGAGATCATGTATCGGGACCTCATGGGAAAGGACTCAAGGATTTGGGCGTGAGGATCATGAGGTTGCGAGAAGCGAGATTTTGACCGTTGGAGGACAGGTGGCACCTCTCATCTCAGAAGCTCGTAAGTGGAAGGGTTAAGAAATTGGCGTTAAAAGTTGCGAGACGCGAGGTCACGAGGCAGTGAAGTGGCGAGGGATTGTGAACCGTCCATCTGAAGGGACAGGTGTAAGATATTGAGAGATCTCGTGGACTCGGAGCTCGCAGGGTGAACTCACAAGTGCTTGGGATTAAAAGTCGCGAGACGCGAGGTCACGAGGCAGCGAAGTGGCGAGTAGGCCGTGAGCCGTCCATCTGAAGAAGACAGGTGGCAGAGATCGGGAAACCTCGCGAACTCGGGGGTTTGCGGGTTGAGATCCCAAGGGTTGGGTGCTCAAAGTCGCGAGGATGCGAGCAGCGAGAGAAGAACAGCCGTTGGATTCGGGTCGCGGGAGGACCATTGGATCTGCACGTGGGGTCATGCGTCGGAGCCTCGTGAGAAAGGGATCGAGAACTTGACCTCGTGAGAAGCGAAGTCACGAGGGAGCGAGGTCGCAAGTTTCAGCACCTTGGACCTTGGGAATTGACGGGGGAAGTTATTAAAACTCGCGAGTAGCGAAGTCGCGAGGGAGCGAGGTAGCGATAGCGCAGAAGTCCCGAGAGAAGTGACGGGTGTGGACGAGTTAAGTCACACGTGTGCCTCGAAGTTTTGACACCTCGGGTATCGGAGGTTGGAGAACCAAAAGTTTGGTACCGCGAGTAGCGAGGTCGCAAGTAGCGAAATCCCTCAGGGAAAAGTCAGCGAGTTGATGGACCAGCGGATCTCGAGGATCTGAGAGCCCAGCGTTCAACCTTTGAACTCGCGAAGTCACGAGTTCTGATTCCCTGATAAATCAAGGAAAGGGGATTGCATGAGAGAACTGTGGGGAGCGGATTTCTCGATAGGGAAATAGAAGAACCTTAGAGTTCTTCGGGCCGAGAAGAAGAAGATCCTATGAGCGAACGTGCCCAAGGTTGGGGCGTGCCTGCGTCAGAGTGGTATCAGAGCGAGAAAATTTCTCTGTTTTTTGTAGCAAGGAAAAGAGGAGAGAATTTCACCATGCCGCCGAGGAGAGAAAAACAATCACCCGATCCAGAGGATAGGGGAAACCCGAGAGGAAGAGGGAGACAAGCACAGAATCCAGAAATGGAAAGGCAGATACGTGATCTCCGAGCGAGATTAGAAGATATGGAGGCAGCGTAGAGACGCACAGCCAGTGTGGGAGATTTAAGTCGCTCTGAAGGCGAAGTTGAAGCCGAACAACAAGGAGAAGTTGTAGCCGAAGATGCATCCAATGAGCGACTGATTAAAGCCATCGCCAGGATGGGTGCGAAGGCGAAGATGGAAATTCCAGTCTACGAAGGAAATCTGGATGCAGAGGAGCTACTGGATTGGATCCGAGCTCTTGACACCAACTTCGATTATGAGGATATCGAAGAGGATAAAAAGGTTAGGCATGCTTTTACCCGATTGAAGGGACACGCAGCATTATGGTGGGACGAGCTTCAAGCAGATAGACATTCCAAAGGTAAGTAGAAGATCAAAAGCTGGGATCGAATGATTGTGAAGATGAAAGTGAAATTCATCCCAAGGGACTATCAAATCACACTATTCAGGAGGATGCAGAACCTGAGACAGAAACTGATGACAGTGAAAGAATACACTGAGGAATTCTATCGACCGAACATCAAAGCAGGTCATCAAGAGAGCGATGATGAAAAGGTTGCTAGGTATATGAATGGTCTGAGATATGACATTCAGGATGAATTAAGCATGGTTACCATCAAGACGGTGGAGGATTCTTATCATATGGCTCTGAAAACCGAAGAGAAGCTGAGCCATAAGCAAGGTTAGCGAGGGCGAGGCAGAAGTCAGCCTAGAAGCAAGGCAGTTGCCCAAGAGAAATATCAAAAGCCCAAGGAGGAATGGAAAAAACCTTAGGGTAAAGTTGAAAGAGGTGGAACCTCACAGAGAGGGCCACATGTCAAACAGAGAGGACAGCATACAGAGAAAAAGGGAGATTATGCTGACGCAAACAATTTTCCTCGTACCATAGGTAGGGGAAGAGGCCGAGGTGGAGTAATCATATGCTTCACGTGTGGAAAGGATGGGCACAAGTCATTCGAGTGTCTAGAGAAGAAGAAGGATAGTGGAGAAGCTCACATCGCTGAAGTGCAGAGGCATGATGTTGAGAATGAAGACACAGAAGGTGGAAGGTCGCTGATGATGCGTAAAGTTCTCTTAACACCCGGAAAGGAGGTGGAGGACTCAGCTCAAAGGACCAGACTGTTCAGAATAGCTTGCAAAACCAAGGATTGGGTATGCAAGGTTATTGTTGATAGTGGTAGCACAGATAATCTCGTTTCGACCGAGATGGTAGAGAAGTTGGAGCTGGAGACAACTGATCACCCGAGTCCATACAAAGTTTCATGGCTATAGAAGGGACATCAGGTGAGTGTCACTAAACAGTGTTTAGTTGAATTCAAGATAGGTGGATATAATGATAAGGTATTATGTGATGTCATTCCCATGGATGTATGTCATTTATTGCTGGGTAGACCATGGCAATATGACAGGAAGGTGGTTCATGATGGGAGGATGAACACATATACTTTAGAGAAGGATGGGAGAACACATAGGTTGCTTCCGATAAAGGATAAGGAGGTGAAGCCGGAAGTAAGCAACACAATAGTTCTCATGAGTGGGAAGGAGCTTCTTACAGAGATGGAGAAGAAGGAAGATCCACAATTCTTTGTGGTCAGAAAGCCGAGGATAGTTCTGACTAGCACAAGAGTGAATGACTTACCAAATGAGATTCAGGAACTGCTGGAAGAGTATGCTGACATCATAGTGGACGAATTACCTCGTTCATTTCCACTGATGAGGAGTGTGATTCATCACATTGATCTCATACCAGGAGCCAGTTTACCGAACAAAGCTGCGTACAGATTGATGCTGCAGGAAAATGAGGAGGTCAAGAAGCAGGTCCAGGAGTTGTTGGACAAAGGATTGGTCAGGGAAAGTTTAATCCTGTGTGTCGTTCCAACAGTGTTTAGTCCAAAGAAAGATGGGGGATGGAGAATGTGCACCGCTTCAAGAGTGATCAACAAATTTACCATCAGGTACAGGTTTCCACTACCGAGAATGGATGATCTGATGGATTGCCTGAGTGGGGCAAATTATTTTTCAAATATTGATCTGAAGAGCGGATATCATCATATTCGCATGAGGGAAGGTGATGAATGGAAGACGGCATTCAAGACAAATGAAGGTTTGTACGAATGGCTGGTCATGCCATTTGGTTTGACAAATGCACCCAGCACATTCATGAGGCTGATGAATGAAGTCTTGAAGGAGTTCATTGGGAAATTTATCGTCATATACCTGGATGATATACTAATCTTCAGTAAGACAAAGGATGAACATTTGAAACATTTGGCCATTGTGATGAGGAAACTACATCAGGAGAAGCTGTTGATTAATATAAAGAAGTCATCATTCATGAAGACAGAGCTCATTTACTTGGGTTTTGTCATATCGAAAAATGAATTGAAAATGGATCCAAGTAAGGTGGAAGTGATCAAGAATTGGCCATCACCAAGAAATATTTTCGAGGTGAGGAGTTTTCATGGTTTGGCTAGTTTCTACCAAAAATTCATCAAGAATTTCAGTGGAATTAGCACAGTGATGATGGACACAGTAAAGAAGAGACATAAATCTTTTCATTGGACAGCAGAGGCTGAGAAGAGCTTCCATATGTTGAAGCGGAAGATAACAGAACAACCAGTGTTAGTATTGTCGGATTTCAAGAAGACATTTCAGGTGAAATGTGATGCAAGCGGGTTTTCCATAGGAGCGGTCTTGAGTCAGGAAGACAGACTGGTTGCATATTTCAGTGAGAAGTTGGATGAAGCAAAGCTGAAATACTCCACGTATGATAAGGAATTTTATGCTATCATATAGGCGTTGAAGAAGTGGAGGCATTACTTGATCCCGAAAGAATTTGTTTTATATAGTGATAATCATGCATTGCAGTTTGTGACTCAACAGGAGAAGTTGAATCAGAAACATGCAAAATGGGTAGAGTATATGAAGAATTTCACGTTTGTAATTAAACACATTTCAGGTACTGCTAACAAAGTGGTTGATGCTTTGAGCAGGAAATGTTTGCTGTTGGAGGAGTTCCGAGTCAAAACATTCGGTTTTGAAAATCTCAGGGACATGTACACAGGAGACGCAGATTTTGGAGAGGCGTATGAAGCAGCTGAGAATCCAGTTCTCAGAGATCGGAGTATGTGGATAGATTATATGATCCAGGAGGGATTACTGTTCAGAGGCAATCAATTGTGTATTCCAAATTTCTCCATGAGGGAGAACTTGTTGAAGGAAAAACACAGTGGTGGATTGGCAGGGCATTTTGGCCACGACAAGACATTTGCAAAGATGAGCGAATCATAATTTTGGCCAAGTATGCGAGAAGATGTCAAGAAGTTTGTTGACAGGTGTCGAATTTGTCAGCATTCGAAGGGGAGAAAACAGAATGCAGGTTTTTATCAGCCATTGCCCATACCAGAGAGGCCATGGGAGGCGATCAGCATGGATTTTGTATTGGGTTTGCCGAGGACACAGAGAGGTGTTGATTCCATCTTTGTAATAGTGGACAGGTTTTCAAAAATGGCACATTTTATCCCATGCCAGAAGACCAACGATGCGACTCACATCGCGAACTTGTCTTTCAAGGAGGTCATTCGACTTCATGGATTGCCGAAAAGCATAGTTTCGGACAGAGACATAAAATTTATAGGACATTTTTGGAGGACCTTATGGAAGAAGCTAGGAACGAACTTGGCATTTAGTTCTTCTTATCATCCACAGACAAACAGACAGACAGAAGTGGTCAACAGGAGTCTGGGAGACTTGCTGAGAAGCTTGGTGACAGAGCACCATAGCAGCTGGGATAACATACTATCACAAGAAGAGTTTGCATACAACGATTCAATCAATCGGAGTACAGGAAAGAGTCCATTCCAGGTTGTATATGGGATGCAGCCGAGAGGAGTTTCTGAACTGAGGGATTCAGAACAAACTGCTACTAGCAGTGCTAGTGCAGAGGAATTCACTGAGGCGATGAAAGAACTTCACGACAAGGTGAAGCAGAGACTGATAGACTCAAATCAGGATTACAAGCGCAGAGTAGATCAGCATCGGAGACAACTTCAATTTGGAGTTGGTGATCTGGTTCTGGCACACTTAAGGAAGGAAAGGTTCCCAAGGGGAACGTACAATAAGCTGAAAATGAAGAAAATCAGACCATGCAAAGTCTTGAGAAAATTCGGAGAGAATGCTTATGAGATCGAGTTGCCGGATGGCATCGGAATATCTCTGATATTCAATGTGGCAGATTTATACCCATACAGGGCTGGAGAAGCAAAGACTGGAACTGAGGAACCAATGATCTAGTGGACGAAACAGATGCCAATAGCAGAAAATCCACAAATGGAGTACATACTAGACAAGAGAGTGGGTAAGAAGACCAAGAGGAAAGAGTACCATGAGTATCTGGTCAAGTGGAAGAACCACCCAGTGGAAGATGTCAGCTGGGAGACTGAAGCAGTAATACAGAAGCATGGATAGACCATGCAGGAGCTCATGGACAGGAGCCCATGAAAATTTTCAAGCCGAGGAGTATGATGCAGGAGCATCACCAACACATCAAGCGAGCCAGCGTGGAGCGGAAGACACCTGGATAAGACAACACACATTTTGAAAATACTTTGGAATTGTTGCGTGATCTTAAATGACCCATTTAAGAGACGGTGCATTTGTATATTGTAATGGACCTTGAGCGGATGGCTCTCATCCTTTGGTAGATGAGGCATTTAAGATAGTTAATGCTAGTAGATAGGATTTTTAAGTCTAGATTTGATAGTTTAGAGTTCGAGAGGGAAAATGGATATAGACACCCTCATTGTATCATTGTAATATATCGAGAGCAGGAGTAAGAAGAGACGAGCAAGCAGAGAACTGTGTAAAGAACATCCATGTACAGATATTGAATTAATAGAAGAAAGATTTGATTCAAATCTATGGTTATGTGTCTATTCTCTATGTATTGATGTTATGCTCATGAATATTTGCTTCCTGTCATACATGTGCTTTTATATGTTGTGTATGTGATTTCATGGTTAAATTGAAGTCTGAGAGGGGGAACAAATGAGTTTNGATGCAGGAGCATCACCAACACATCAAGCGAGCCAGTGTGGAGCGGAAGACAACTGGATAAGCCAGCACACATTTTGAAAATAATTTGGGATTGTTGCGTGATCTTAAATGACCCATTTAAGAGACGGTGCATTTGTATATTGTAATGGACCTTGAGCGAATGGCTCTCATCCTTTGGTAGATGAGGCATTTAAGATAGTTAATGCTGGTAGATAGGATTTTTAAGTCTAGATTTGATAGTTTAGAGTTCGAGAGGGAAAATGGATATAGACACCCTCATTGTATCATTGTAATATATCGAGAGCAGGAGCAAGAAGAGACGAGCAAGCAGAGAACTGTGTAAAGAACATCCATGTACAGCTATTGAATTAATAGAAGAAAGATTTGATTCAAATCTATGGTTATATGTCTATTCTCTATGTATTGATGTTATGCTCATGAATATTTGCTTCCTGTCATACATGTGCTTTTATATGTTGTGTATGTGATTTCATGGTTAAATTGAAGTCTGAGAGGGGGAACAAATGAGTTTCAATTGTTTCTCTAAGTGAGCCAGAAGATTCCTGCAAGGAGTGCAGTCGAATTGTCTGCAAGGAGTGCAGTCGAATTGTCTGCAAGGAGTGTGTTGACAGAAGGGTTCACTTAGAGGTAGCTTTTGTTCTCATTTCCTCGAGAGTGCAGATAGGCACAGTTCCGTGCAAGGGGTGCGCAGGCCAAGCAAAGTCTCAGAGTTGAGATTCTGAGCAAAGTATTGTAAGACTACTGCCATAGGAGTGCGCAGGGTCAAAGGACTTCAACACTTAGATAAGGTTGAATATTTTCCGCAAGGAGTGCGTGCAAAGTTCCCTCTAGGAATTTGAAAATCGGAAGGAAGCTCAGGAGGAGTAGGCCCTCGAACTTATCGAAGGATAAGTGCAGGGAAGTTGTCGTTGAACGTTCGAGAGAAGCATCGCAGGTTGGCGAGCAAACGAGTCGCGTGGAGAGACACTCCTTTATTTCACAGAATCCTCAAGGGGAGAATGGACGGACGAAATCTTTGGAAGAGATTTCACGAAGTTTCGAGAGCCGTTGGATCTCCCATAGGTGCAAGGCAGTTACAGCGTAGGCGTGGAGAGGATTCAAAGCTCAGGAGGGGCAGCACCATTGATCCAAGTCGGTCAGAGCTGTTGGATTGTTCACGAGATTGTGTATCGGGACCTCGTGGGAAAGGACTCAAGGATTTGGGCGCGAGGATCACGAGGTTGCGAGAAGCAAGATTCTGACCATTAGAGGACAGGTGGCACCTCGCATCTTAGGAGATCGTAAGTGGAAGGGTTAAGAAATTGGCGTTAAAAGTTGCGAGACGCGAGGTCACGAGGTAGCGAAGTGGCGAGGGATTGTGAACCGTTCATCTGAAGGGATAGGAGGCCGTGAGCCATCCATCTGAAGAAGACAAGTGGCAGAGATCAGGAAACCTCGCGAACTCGGGGGTTCGCGGGTTGAGAGCCCAAGGGTTGGGTGCTCAAAGTCGCGAGGACGCGAGCAGCGAGAGAAGGACAGTCGTTGGATCTGGGTTGTAGGAGGACCATTGGATCCGCACGTGGGGTCCTACGTTGGAGCCTCGCGAGAAAGGGCTCGAGAACTTGACCTCGTGAGAAGTGAAGTCACGAGGGAGAGAGGTCGTGAGTTTCGGCACCTCGGACCTTGGGAGTTGACGGGGGAAGTTATTCAAACTCGCAAGTAGCGAAGTCACGAGGGAGTGAGGTAGCGATAGCGCGGAAGTCCCGAGAGAAGTGACGGGTGTGGACGAGTTAAGTCACACATGTGCCTCGGAGTTTCGGCACCTCGAGTATCGAAGGTTGGAGAACCAAAAGTTTGGTACCGCGAGTAGCAAGGTCGCGAGTAGAGAAATCCCTCAGGGAAAAGTCAGCGAGTTGACGGACCAGCGGATCTCGGGGATCCAGAAGCCCAACGTTCAACCTTTGAACTCGCGAAGTCATGAGTTCCGATTCCCCGATAAATCAAGGAAAGGGGATCGCACGAGAGAACTATGGGGAGCGGATTTCCCGATAGGGAAATAGAAGAACCTTAGAGTTCTTCGGGCCAAGAAAAAGAAGATCATGTGAGAAGACGTGCTCAAGGTTGGGGCGCGCCTGCGTCACTTTGTTTGGTGGAAATTCTGGGATTTTCCCAAAAACATCTTTAAAATCACTCAATATCGGATGGTCTTCAATTCTTGTCACCTTATCTTTAGTTTCCTCTTCCATATTGGATGCAACAATATGACATCCCTTTCTGAAACTCTTTTTCAATTGCATAGTTGAAATCTGTCTGACAACTACATCTCTTGGAATGCCTTGAACCGTACCCTACTTCCCTTCATTAAGACATGTGATTGTCTTGTTGTAACACTCTAGGACAACATGGTGTTTTTCCAACAATCTATGCCAATTAGACAATCACATAAACCCAATGGTATGATGTTCACATCTACTTTTGTGTTGAGTCCATTCATGTCTATTGGGAAATATTTAACATGCTCATTGATTTGCCTCTTAGCCCCTGTGGCCAATTGAACTAACCATTATTTCTTATGCTTACTCCTTTGTAAGTGAAATATTTCAACAATGTTAGATATTATGAAACTATGGCTAGCTCCATAACCAATTAAAATTGTTATGGGATGGTTATCAATCTTACCTTCCATTTCAATCATGGGGTATTAATACTCTATTTGTTTGTTTTCAAAAGTTGCATAAATCCTTGGCATCCTTCCTCCCATATATTCAACTATTTTAGCCTCCTGAATGTTGTGGACATTCCTCATTCTTTCTCCTTTTTTAGGGTGGTCCCTATATAAGTGATTTCCCTCACATCCCCAACATTGTACAAGTTGTTGCCTTAGCCTTTTCCCAAATGAATCTACCATCCTGGGCTCATTTCGAGTTGGCATTCCTTACTAATTTTCTTGTGATTTGTTCTTGTAAAAGGGTGGCTTAAAACCCTTTGGTCTTTGCTCATTTTTACCCTTCATCTTGTCTTTTCAAGCTTTTTGGAAAACTGGCCTCCCTCTGCTTTTCTTATAAATATGTTTTTATCTCCTTATGGCCTCCTCCAAATTCCATGGGTTGTCATATTGTATCTTTTCACTATAGAAAGAGGGTAACCCCCTCAAAAACCTGTGGATTTTGACCTTCTCATCCTTTATGAAGTCCACATACTTCAACAACTTAAAGAATCTCTTCTCATATTCATCCATTGTCATGCTTCCCAACTTGAGTTCAAAGAACTCTTTCATCTTCCTCTCATAGTAATGATTGGACAAATATTTCTCTTGGAAATATCCTTTGAATTGCCTCCATGAGGCCTTCTTCTCATCAAGGTGTTTGGCTTGCTTAAGCTGATCCTACCACATATCTTCCTTTCCTTGCAAATGGTAAGTTGCAATTCTTGTTTCCACCCTTGAGGGGTAATCATGCAACTATAAATATTTCTTCATTTCCAACAGCCAGGTTTCTGCCTCTTCTCCCTTCCTATTCTCACCATTAAAATTTGGTGGCTTGATTTTCCTGAGTTCACCTTGCAAAATGTATGACACAGACCTCTTCCTCTGCCTCTAAACAAGAGACACACTTGGGCTGCTTCCTGGATATAAAATTGCACAAGATCTCCTAGTGTATTTTTTTGGGGAATGATGGCATCTACTCATACTCCTTTATTTCGTGTCATTCCCATGATCATCCCTTCTTCTATGGGATTTGGATGCTGTCACATGTCTAGCACTATCTGCTTGCTTTGTGCCAGAGTATTTATTATCATGCCTATGCAACATATTTAGGATATGTAGTATCTCTTCATGGGATTTCATGATCTTCTCATTCTCTACCCAATAGCTCTACACTTCTCTTTACATGCTCCTCATAGTTACAAGCTCCTACCCATCTCTTATTCCATTAGACTTTGGCTCGGCATTTCCCATGCTAACATGCAGCCCTATGAATTCATCTTCATGAATATATGACACTTGGGAATCCTCCATGACTATAGTTCTCATACAGGAACCAAAATACCTTCATGTACCTATAAATTTTGCAATAAAAATGTGCATGCAAATAAATTTATGTTAAACAAAAATATATAAATACATAGTTCTGGAAAAAAAATGCATAAATTTTTCTGCTCTTTCATGGCCACTAGTCATCTTCTTTTGGTTTGACTACAAAATTTTCTACTCAAATTAATTTT
>JASDQU010011653.1:333409-348607 GCA_032191745.1 Picea mariana | reverse complement strand
TTATTGTAGGTGGAACCGCAACAAGTTGTATTTCGAAACTGCAAAACATTGTTGCACTTTCAACAATAGAAGCAGAGTATGTTGTTGCTATAGAGGATAGTAAAGAAATGATTTGGTTACAGAGGTTTATGGAGGAGTTGGGAAAGAAGCAGGAGAATAACATGTTGTACTATGACAGTGAGAGTGCCCTTCATCTTGCAAATAACTCAACCTTCCATTCAAATACTAAGAATATATAGCTCATGTACCATTTCATACAATCCATCTTGGAAGATGGACATTTGAAGTTGGAAAAGATACATACTATCCGTAATCTTGCAAACATGTTAACAAAGGGAGTAACCAGGGAGAAACTGAGTTCTTTCTCAGTTTCAGTTGGCCTTCAAGCATGAAGGTTAATATGAGAAATTTTACAGGTCCAAGGTGAAGTATAGTCTAGCAGGTACAACAACAATGGAGTTGTTGTGATCAGTCTCCAAGTGGGAGATTGTTGGTTGTGGAGCATGATTATCTTCCTGATTCAGAGGTTTGTTTCAGCTATGCTTGGACCCCATTCCCTAATGGGGGGTGTGGGAGGGATTTCCCCCCCACAACTATTGCCAGGGGGGTGGCAACAAATTTTGTATCCCCCCCTGGCAGGGGATTCGGGGGCAGTGCCCCGGAAGAGAAATTTTTTGAAAAATTGCCTTATAAAATATTCTAATTTTGTTGTTAATATGGATCGTTCATTATAAGGTCGCGGATATGACAGTAGAAGTTATTTTAGGGTTTTTTTCCCTAGAAGGAAACCCTCTCTTATGAGGGACTTGTATTGCAGCTGTGTATTATCACGAATACTATATTCTGAGAGAGGATACTTTGAGAGAAAAAAGAGGAAGTTACATCGAGTATGTTGTAGGTTGTATCCCTTCATTTTGCTGGATAATAAAAGGAAAGACCTGGCATTTTCTTTGGTGCACGTAGCCCACAATGGGTGATCTACGTATATCTGTGTCTCTATTGTATTGTGTATCTTTTGTGTTTTATTTCCGCATTTGTTTTATTTTATTTCTCCACGATCATGTTTTTATAACACTTAGGGATGTTCAAAGGTAATTTGGTGGGCATGTTAGGCCAAGTGGCATCATGCAAGATGGGTTCATTCATGAGCTTGGTCAAATATAGAATGTTGAGGGATGCCAAATATGGAAATATGGGAGGTGGTCCATCCATGGTGTGTGGTTGTTGAGAATTAGTCCCTTGTGAGGAAGGTTGAGAAATCATTCCTTGAGAGAAAGTTTGAGTTCCTCCTCCTTGAGAGGAAGGTTGAGCCCCTCCACTTTGAAGAGGAGAACTAGTGGTTGGGTCATTTGGGATGTTGGTGCAAAGAAAGATAGAACTGAGCAAGAATTATCCTAAAAATGTTGCACTCACAGTTGTATGGGATGGTTGATCCGATGTGTCAGAAAAATTAGGGATACCTCCTAATATTAGAGGGAGGTTTAGAAAGTGTCTAGACTGACGAGGATTTTATGGTTCTCCTATGATTCTAGACTATCTAGAAGTGTGTATGGATTGTGATGAGAGAAATAAATGAACACGCTTTTTTTTTTAATTTGGCCTATCGTAACAATATCACTCAAAGCTACATGCAATCAATAGTGAACATCATAAATAAAACAACTAAACAAGAAACAATATAGGCTAGGTAAGGATTATTTGCGGGGTAATAAAAGAAAATTCACATGTGATAAATACGTAGCATCCTTCCTCTCAAAATAACATTGGGCCTTCCAAAAGCACTCAACAGTGGGGCATGAATATACCAGAAGAGGAACTAGTGAAGGTATGAATAGTCAGTTATAATGAGGGGTAAATAGGGCATATCTTGAAAGTGTTGGTGACATTTTCCAATATTTGTTCAAAATATGACTAAGGTGTGATTGCATCCCACAACCACCACTTGGGTAGAAAAACCTAGACTTGACCACTAAGTTACCTCGATCAAGTGCAACATTCAGATTTTCAGCCTAAGAAATGGGCCATGAAATGGGTAGCCTCTCAAGATTTTGGTGACTCAAGGAGGTATGCAAAGAACAACCGAACCTCATCCTTTGACCCTTCATGGGTATCTCCCTTCCTTATGGTGTAGGTACACTTGACTTGGAGGATTTCTGGTTTTCTATTTCGTCAACTTCTAAGTTTCAATGTGAAAATGATAACAGGGGGTTGTTTGGATGCCTACCCCTAATATCCTAACTTAGACTACAATATTATTTTTCTCCCCTCCTGTGGAGATTAAAATGAGTTTTTAAAGATTGATTTTATGATAAAATGGGTTGGAAGACTAGGGTCATGAACCAATCTTGTTGATTAAAATGGTGTGTTTTGAGAAAATTTCAGAAGGTGTCTTAAGTCATTCTAATTCTCCTAGATTGCTTATGGGCATATGGAGAAGAGAATACTTCGACTTCAAGTCTCCAATGAGAAATTTTGTGTGTGTGTTCAAGTGCTCTTGTATGCAAGAAGTGATGGTGTAAAAAAATATTTTTAATAAGTTATAGTGCAATACTTTAAGATGTGGACATCATGTGGTCCATTACAAATATTGATCAATTTAACCTACTAAACGTGTTTATAAAATACTTGCGTAATTCAAAATCCCTAGATCACTATCAATGTGGACATATGGGTCCTTACTTGATTATTTAACTCCCTAAGTTGTTGTCTAATCTAAGAAAATTGAGACTTCTCCTAGATTACAAATCATGTGGACATTGGGTCCTCACTTGATCCTTTAACTTCATAGGTTGTTTGATTACTTCATGAAAACTTTGAAACTATCCTAATTTGAAAGCACATGGGAATGTATGGGCCCTTTACAACTTTAATATTGATTTCATTTTATTTCAAAGAAAACTAAGAGGTACCTAAGGGGGATTTTTCCTCTCCTAAATGATGATTTTCTAGAGGGAGATGTAACTTATTTAATCACTCATGTTTTGATTTCCGTAGATCACTCAAACGTGAAAGGGAAAGAGCATACTTAAGGGTGTTAAAATTGGTTCCTAGTCCCAAGCAATTAATGGTAATGAAAGAAAAAACTTTAACTAAGGATTCAAATGCTCAAATTGTCTATCCATGTGGCAACATAAAGAAAAGAGTTATGTTTTTTTTAGTCCTTTTAGTGCCTATGTTAGTTAATTATCTATGCAAGAAAGAACTCTGAGTGTGATTTTATTTCTTTATGAAGTGATGAAAATGTAAATCTAAAGCTACTTGATGAGACCAACTCATAAATCCTTGCAAACAATGAGAATAAGAACTTTTGGGTGGGATATGGAATTGATGGTCGTGCACAATGCACAGATTGCATAGATTGTGCAGATTGTGTGACAGAGGAAAAGAGGAAATGTGTAGATTGTGCATGTATGTGCGTCTATTCCTTCGACACCCATGCACATGCAGGTCCACAGCAAGAAGGAAAATTCAAATTGGATTCTCCTAACCAGAGACCTAATTGTTGAGTTTGGAAGTTGGGGTAGGCCAATTTTGACACATGCATACAGAAATTACTCAAAATAATATCCCTAACGGATTAAATGGGAAGAAATTATGATTTACACCCCAATGGATTTGCCAATCTATTGTGTTTTTTTTTCCCACTTGGGTGAGCAAAAATAAAGAACTTAACTCTCTTTCTAAACTAGCAAGATAAAAATAACAATTTTTAGTTGGTTAGTGGACCAACCATGAAGTAAACAAGAAATAAAATAAGAGGGAAATGTAACAAAACTAAGAATTCATGAGATACAACAAAAAAACAAAAAAATAGGCAGAAGAGATAGCTACTGATGGAAATGATTTTGATTGATAAAACCTTGGAGATATATAGGGACTTATGTGTCCCCTCTTCCTCCTTGGGAGGGCCCTTGAGGTCCCCAATATAGATCTCCTTCTCTTCTAACAATGAAATGATAATAGTGAATAATTAATCACCATTATTATCAAGAGGTGAGAAGGATTGGCATTGCTATGGATGCTAGAAAGCTCTTAGGAGAAATATGGATTCTCAAAGAGAAATTCTAGTAGCATAACAATACATAAAAACTATTGCTTTGTTTTCATACCTCAAGCTTGTATTTATAGGGCTCATACAAGATTTTACAAAACTAGTTTGTAGTGTGAATAGGGGCCCTCATGTAGGTACCTCCTAGTCCTTAAATGGCCCCAAGGATAGATTTCGACCTGATTTGGGCATCTTGTTATGGTACACCTCGAGATGGAAGTGGATGAGGCCTGACCAAAATCATAAATGCATCATTTATGCATCTGTTCAAGTTTCTTTGAGGGAAATAACATAACACACGCCATTTGTGCATATTTGGTACTGTTGGCCCGTGCAGATGTGCGCAATCAGGCCTTTGGGAGAATGAAAATAAATTTTAGGAACCATTGTATTATTTTATGACTTTCTGAATGAATCATGTTAACGTTGGAGGTATGTTAATTGGTATGTTTCACTAGTACATTCTTCAACCATTGTCTATATTGTTGTGAGTGATTTTTCGGTGATAACATTTAGTTTATCAAGCTCCTTCATTAATGAAAGAGTTTAACCAAAGATGAATGATATGATAAGCCAAATGTGATAACATAACAACATAGCTAATCTCTATGAGTTTATACTACTAAATAACATATTTAAATGAGGCAACAGGGATCACTAGAAAAATAAGTCAAATTTTGGACCCATAAAAGACTAGGATATGGGACATGCAATAACCAAATGGAATATGCACTTGAATTCCCAACCTTACCAAAGTACCCACATGAAAGCTATAAAAAAACACGATGCTATACAATAGTTCATCATATAATAACAATGGATGCAAATCTTGTTGATCTTTTTTAATGTGTCACCTTTTATTTCTAAGTTTACCCATATATAGAACCTTTTCCCCTCTCATTTGTTTTATGTTCCACCATGTTCCTACACACATAAAAATTTCACTATACTTAGCCATTTTCTAACTTATGTGGGATTCTTTACCTTGTGTGGATATTCCCCTTTTCATAACCATTTTCCTGTATCCCACAGAAAACCTTCCTCCCGCACTAGCCATTTCTCGCACAGTTCAACACTTAGTTTATTTCCAAGTTTTATTGTAGTGAGTAGAGCCTAACCTTAACCTTCTTTCCTACACAATATTCCTCTTCACGTGGATTTCCCTCCACACAAATGGAACCTCCACGCACCTACAATTCCACACAACCATTGTGCAAGGAGAAATTCACATAGCCTACACTTTGTACTCTCCATATCTGTTACCCCTATACTCCCGCACATCTTTACATTTCCCTCACAACTACCTTCTAAAGGGATTGATATCTCTATCCATACTATATACTTAGTGAAATATCCATCCATATCTTATGCTTTGCATAATGCTTGAGGGTAATTTATGATCTAATAATAGGTTCCAATTCGTGAGGTAAAGGGTGGTGATCCAAGTTGTTGTGGATTAAGTATCTCATTTTCCCATGAACCACATGCTTTTTAAAATAACTTATATTTATGATTTCCCATATTTTTAAGGAAATTTGTATGTGTTGAAGGGAGGTTTTAGTAAATTCTATTCATGCACTTAGCATTTAAAAAACTTGAGCTTTGCAATTCAGTGTCATGTATATAAAAGGGAATTGGAAGAATTAGAAGTATGGAAACTAGGAGGAAAGAGCCTTTTTATGGAGATATTATTAACTCTCTTTCCTAGAAAGATAAAAACTTCCATTGATTGGATGCATATTAGTGGTTTTAGAGTCTAACTCTTGAACAAAAGTGGAACAACAAATTATGTACGAATGGATGATTTTTTTCAAAGTCTAACTGTTGTTTGCATGCCTGAAGTTTTTGACTTTAGGGAGATGGTTTCTTGGTGTGCCTGCATATTTGATTAAAATAGAAGAACAATTTGAGTATTTTTTGAAGGGAATAACCCTAGTCCACTAAATCTGAATATTTTTAAAAGAATGCTTCGATTTCCCACCTCCAACAAAAGTCCCAGGCTTCCCAACGTTGCCTCTTTTATGGATTTCCGGGGTGGTGCGATGAATTTGTTAAAGGGTTTCATGGTTCTCTCTATAGAAATGTCAGCTAACCTTTCATCCATTGACATGACTCTATTGGGGGAGTCGTATTGGTATTTTTCATGGCTATTTGCATGATTAATGGGATGAGAATCCACTTCTCATATTCCCAGGTCATTTTTATATGTATTGCATTTTTATTTTCGAAAAGAAGCTATGTTCGACTGAGCTGAGGTAATATCAAATGGGATTTCCTTTTAGCTATCCAATTATTTAAAGACTTGGAGATTCTTCATGATAATGTATCGAGTCTTGGCAATGGCCTACTATAATGTGTTTAAGGGGTTACCCCTGAGAGGAAATTTAGATGTTGACAATGAACCAATTCACTTTTGGTACCCTGTGATTTGGAAGCATAAGAAACCATTCCATTTTTTACTTATTCAAGATAGATTTCTTAAAGAGTTTAGATATATGTTGACTGGAGAAAAAACACCAAGTATAACTCAAGAGGTAGATGATTTTTTCAAAGGAAAAGGAATTTGTGTGTATGAAGAAGACCATGCTTACATTATATTATATGGCTACAATGGAAGCCCCTTTCTTCTTCCCACATTTACTTGTGATATATATCTTGTTGCATATGTTTGTAGATATTAAAAAGTGTTAGCCCTTGGTTATGGAATAAAGAAAAGATTAAGGAACAAAGATAAGATTAAGGAAGAAAGACAAAGTACGAACTGCGCGGAAGGCACATTGAATGAGAATGGGTCAAAGTAGTCAAAGAAGAAGAAAAGAAAGAGAGAAGTAAGGGAAAGCGAGTCGTTGAACGAGAATATTGAGGAGGACAGATCAGTAAGGAAGATGGATCGTGGACAACTCAACAAGTGGAAAAAGCTACCAATGGATGCTTTGGATCACCTCATGGGAAAGAAGGAAAGATAGGCTAGCGAAGCCCTGAAAACATGGGTCAAATTGACCTAGGGTTTTAGACACCTAGGGTTTTTGTATGTAGGGTTTTGAAAACTAGGTTTAAGCCTAAGTTTGTTTAAGAATCATTGTAATGTATAAATAAAGGTCTAGAGGACCTAGGATGGGTTCGTTCGGAGTTCGTCATTGTGGGTTAAGAGAGTGATTATTGTTGTGTAAGAGAAGTATTGTGTCGAGAGAGAGTCTGTATTGTAAGATCTTCAGTTGGGTGCGAAGATCAACCCTACAACTGGGTGCACAGGGAGGGGAGAGAAGAAGAGAAAGAAAGAGAGATCTGTAAGCTAAGTGCGTAGATATAACTATATGGTATCATATTAATATATCAAGAAACGTAGTTTTGTGGACATAGCCCTAGGGAGAGGGTGAACCATGTATATTTTGTGTCTCTATGGTTGATGTTGTGTTATTTGCTTCTATTATTCTGTTATTGCATCATTGTGTTAGATCTGAGATATGATTTGCATAGTAGGCTTAAGGGAGATAAAGAATAACTAGATTGTTGTGTGTTGTTGTTTCAAATCCACTCTACATTTCCTCTGGTTGTAGACACTTGTGTCTTGAAACTTCCTATTGCTACTTCAGTTGAGACTGCATCTGCTTCACGGGTGTTTCTGAAAGGGCCAGTAGTTAGGGTTTTTTGGTGTGTTGTTAGAGTTGAACCCTGGCTCTGCCCCTGTGCCAACAAATGGTTTCGTTGTCGGGACAAGAATCTTCTTGAGGAAATGTCAAGGTGGTTTTCATTGAAGACAGAGATTCAAAAGTGGATAGAAGGACAAGAAAAGGACTTCGTTGAAGCCTAGAACAAGAACCCTAATCTTAGTACAGAACACTGGTTGGGAAGGTATATCTTTACTGATATACATGAGATTTTCTTTGGAGGAGTTCATAAGGAGCTATACAAGTGGTTAGCCAGATTAGCAGATACCCAGTTTGAGATCAGATCTAGACCACCTATGGTTTGGACGTCGGCGCTGATCAAGAAGGTTAAGAGAGTTGATAATGTTGTGTCAAGAGCAGTAGATCATTGGTTTGATAGCACCATTGGAGGGTACATTACCAATTTTTCTATCGATAGAGTAGAGTCATATAACCAAGAAAAGAGGTATTTCTTTAAGGGACCGAGAGGAAAAGTTTTACACTTTTTGAATTTGAAGATCAAGATGCTATTGCATGAGAAGAACAACTTGAATATACAATAATAGGTCAGATTGAAGAGCTAATGTTCAATAAATCATATAGTGACAACAACACAGAGGTTGGGCATACGCGCAGTGGGAGAACCATCAGAGAGGTTCCTCTGGTAAACCCATTTGAGCAGATCCACGAACCACTAGCACAGGATGAAGGGTTCTACAGTGGAGAAGAAGAAGAGTTGTTAAACGAGGAACATTCAGGGTCTGCTAGGGCAGAGGAAGAGAAGACTGTAGAACCTCATCAGGAAGAATCAGAAACTTTAGTAACTGCGCCGACTGCCGAAGTAAGTACTATTACTCCTTCTGTTGTTTTAGCAACATTAAGTAACCAGAGTAGGTAGAGTTATCGGAGCACTCAGAGCACTGTTACCAAAATTTGAGTACATACTTAGTCAAGAAACCTAGGAAGATATATGGCAGATGAAATGAGGCTACCTATCTTTAGAGGAGATGGATTTGAAGATCCTAAAAAACACTAGTTCTTATGTGAAGCTGTATGGAGCATCAAGCAAGTCAATGACAAAGATGTTAAGAGAGATCAGTTTATTACTACCTTGAGAGACCCTGCATTGAGCTGGCACATGAAGTTTGTTAAGGGGACTGTACAACCCAAACCGTTGAATGATATCAAGACTGTGTTAAATGCAGAATTCAATAAACCCAAGTCAGAATCACAGTGCAACACAAAACTGAAAGAAATCAAACAGATATTAGTTGAACCTATTTGGGAGTTTGATCAGAGGTTTAAAACCTTGACAGGCCACTTAATTTTTTAGATTCCAGATGAGCAAAACAATGAATGGTTCATTGCTTCCCTCTTACCACACATCAGATTTCCTCTAATGCAACAGAAGGTTGCTTCGTAGGCTGAGGCATTGGAGATCGCCATGAAACTAGAATCAACCCCTATGGGAGAATCCAACTCAGGTATGAGTCAAATTTTGAGTAAGCTAACTAGCTTATCTCTGCAAGTCGAAGATATGAAGAAAGATAAGGGAAAAGATAAAAGAGAAGACATCTGGTGTATCAGATGCAAGTCAGAGGGCCATGACAAAGAGAATTGTCCCCTATTTAATGAGTACTTGTCCCTTGGAGCTCCTATCCCTTTGAAGCAGGTTACTCTACCCTGGTGCGAGGTATGTAGAAATAGACATCGCTCTGGTGAATTCTATTACATGAAAAAATATGTATAGACACCTACCAATCTTTACTGCACCTTCTGTAAATCTGTGGGGCATGATGAGAAGGATTGTAGGGCTTATGACCTCTTGCATGAAAGGTCAAGACATACATATAGGATTCTAGCAAAGATGCAGCAGGAGGGAAATACTATGCAGTTTAATTCCCCAGGAAGAGGAAACTTCAACCCTCCCGGTGGATTCAGAGGAAGAGGAGGAGGAGGAGGCATGGGTTGAGGTCGAGGTCAAATCATCTATTATAACTGCACATAGCCAGGTCACTTGGCAAGGGACTGTCAGAACCCTTGTACCACTTGCAACTACTGCGACTCATTTGAACATGTTATTGAAGACTGTCCTATGCTATTAGCCAAACTTCAGGAGAGACGAGGAGGAAACTAGCAAGTACAACTAATCTCAGTAGAACCTCACAGAGAGGATCCTAGAGTCATTGTTATCATTAGAGGAGGCGTTGTTATAGGAGAAGACAAAGTGACCCCAGGAAAGAATACAAAAGAATCAAGGGTCAGAAGAGCTGCAGAGAAGACACAAATGTTTGATCCAAGGAAAGAAAAGCAGACGTTTGAAGAGGCAAGAAGGGAATTTAGAAGATATCGAGATTCTTCATGAAAGACACAACCAGAAGTGAGAGAATGCGGAATGCCTCTGGCCTTCAATCAGTCTCTCTCACTCGAAGAAGGAAAAGAGGTAAACAAGCTTGTGGAATTCTTATGTACTTTCATTAATTTGATTAAGGATGAAAGAGTTGTACAGGAACTACAAAATTTGATCAGACAATATGATATAGGCAGGGTAGACCCTTTGTTGAATAAAGCAGTACATCAAGTATCTAGGAAGAGAAGGACAAACAAGGAACTACACCTGAATGCTCAGATTGGGTATTATGACATAGATTATGTGGTCCTCGACTTAGGGTCAGAAGTCAATGTTATGACAAAGCAAACCTGGGCACTCATGGGAAAACCTAAGTTGATTTACTCCCTTATCAGGTTCAGGATGGCTAATCAGCAGGAAGTAAGCCCCTTTGGAATACTAGAGCATGTCCCTATGGACATCGACGGGGTAAGGACATTTGCAGACTTCGAGGTGACTGAGATAATTCATGATAACTGCCCTTATCCTGCACTATTAGGAATTCATTGGGCTTTCAACAATTCCATTGTCGTTGAATTAAAGAAAAGAAGAATGACATTTGAAGGTGATGGCCTTATGGTCATTGCACCTCTTGATCCTGATGAAGGTCGCAAATACACATAACCCATCAGAGAAGAAGACCGTGCATACGAGCTAGAGAATATATATAAATTAATAGCAAGGCAACAAGATTACATTAATCCTACAACAGATGGGAATTTAAGTAGGCGAAGTGATAGTGCATTCTCATCAGATTCGGAAGAAGCACTAGAGAATTGGCAGAACCAAATGTATGAAGTTTCTACGTGGAGGTGTGCTAGATTGACCAGGGAAGTTCCCTGGATTGGCACAGAGGTAAGTAATCCACCCACATTTGATGGTTTAAACCATTTAGAAACTTTATTATTGGAATTTGAAGAAATTGTATCATTACAACAGAGGTTGTTGGAAATGGATGAGGCCTTGAAAGAAACACCAACGAGATGGTGGCAAACACATAAGAAGAACAACGCGGACTGGGTTCAATGTCGCACTTTGATGACAGTGCACTTTTCAGACCAAGTTGAATGGTGCGAAGTTCGATACATGGTTCAAAGCTGTCTGAAGGACCATGTGAGAAGTTGTGAGGAAGCCTGGAGCAACATTCCTCACAATCAGTGGGTGCATCAATTCATTAACACTTTGGACACAATGCCTATTAATTGGTATCTGCAAGCAGAACTGCACCTCACCACTGCAGATTGGTATGGTATGACTCAAAACTTTGTAGCTACATTTTTATTTGAAAGTCAGTACCCCACAATAGATCAAGCCTTACAAGTTGTAAGATATAAAGTATTTGAGGAGGCACCTAACTTCCCTTTGGAGCAAGAAGAATATGAATCGTCTGCACCTCTTCATAAATTAGAGGGTTGTTATAATATCAATGTTGATGAAGACGATGATCCTAGGAATGTGAACATCACAGAAACAGAAGGACAGAGAGACATAAAAGGACCAGGAGTCGAACTACCTTTTATTGGACAACCAATCAAAATCAATAAAGTTAACATTGGAATAGAGCAAGCACCTAAGCTCGCAAACGTTAGAGATTACTGGGATGATGCTACTATTGACAAGATCATAGAACTACTGCATGAATATCAAGACTTATTTCCAACCAAGTTCACCAACATGAAGGGAACTAAAGGGCCCATGGGAGAAATGAAGATCCCATTGAAACCAGATGCAAGGCCAATCAAGCAGAGACCCTACAGATTGAATCCCAAATATAAGAAAAAAGTCAAGATTGAATTAGACAGAATGTTGGAAGAAGGAATCATAGAACCTGTTGAAGAGTCATAATGGATTAGCCCTATGGTGGTCCAGGATAAGAAGATAGGAGAGATCAGGATCTGTGTAGATCTTAGGAAGCTGAATGATGTCTTCTTGCATGACCCATTCCCTACACCTTTTACAGATGAGGTTCTAGATAATGTGGGAGGACAGGAAGTTTACTCCTTCACAGATGGATTTTTAGGTTATCACCAGATCAGGATTGCCAAAGAAGATCGCCATAAGACCACATTTGAAACAGAATGGGATTACTTCTAGTACACAGTGATGCCTTTCGGATCGAGGAATTCACCAGCCATATTCTTCAGGGTGGTGGTCGAAGCATTCAAGGAATTTTTACATAAATTTTTGGAAGCATATTTTGATGATTGGACTGTTTTTAGCTTATTGAAAAATCATATCGAATGTTTAATACTAATGTTGGATGAGTATAGGAAATGTCAGATTGCCCTGAACCTGAAGAAGTGTATCTTCTTTTCACCCTTTGGAGTGTTTCTAGGCCATATTGTGTGTAAGCAGGGGTTGTTGGTAGATCCTTCTAAGATTGCCATCATTGTTGATCTACCCACTCCTACTTTGGTTAGATAGCTACGCACTACACTGGGACATACTGGATACTACAGAAAGTTCATCAAGGGCTATGCATAGATAAAAACACCCATGGAAAATATTTTAAAGAAAGATTTTCAGTTTCAATGGTCCGAGGAATGTCAGCAAAGCTTCGACACACTGAAACAGAAAATGGTCACCACGCCTATTATGTTTTTCCCATATTGGAGTAAGGAATTCCATGTGCATGTTGATGCATCATCTGTTGCATTAGGAGCAGTGTTAGCATAACCATGATCAGGAGATATTGACCATCTGTTAGCCTTTTCCAACAAGAATCTCTCTACAGCTGAGATAAATTACACTACCACTGAGAGAGAAGGTTTAGCCATGGTGTACATGCTGCAAAAGTTTCAACACTAATTGTTGGGAGGAAATTTTAAGATGTTCACTGATCACTCTGCGATGAAATACCTAGTCAACAAGCCAGTGTTGGGGGGAATAATATGAAGATGGCTACTTTTATTCTAGGAATATGATTTTGAGATTGTGTTCAAGCCAGGGAGAATGAACAAGGGACCTGACCACTTGTCTAGTTTAGAACATGGAGAGAAACCTACTAGTTTGGAGGATACACTACCAGATGCACAGTTGCCGGCCATCAGAAAGGTTGATGATCACTTCGCCGAGATCATCCATTTCCTATCAACAGGAATGGAACCTCACGAATATACAATCATTTAGAAGAAACAACTGGTAGTTTGTGCTGGAGATTTTTCAGTTATAGTTGGACAACTATATAAGATGGGACCTGATGAGATCTTGAGGAGATGTATTATGAAGGCAGAGAGACCACTGATTCTGGAAGAAGCACATAAAGGCATCATAGGAGGACATTATGTAGGAAAAGAAACAATGCAGAAGGTTATTAGAGTTGGCCTCTAGTGGCCCACGTTACACAAAGATGCTAAGGAATACTACAAAGCCTGCAATGTATGCCAAAGAGTTGGGAAACCTTCCAGAAGAGATGAGATGTCCTTATCACCGCATATAAATTTACAGGCATTTGAGAAATGGGAAATTGATTTCATGGGACCTATCAACCCACCAGGGAAGTGCACAAGAGCTCGATACATCATCACTGTGACGGAGTATTTGACCAGATGGGAAAAAGCAAGAGCAGTTAAGGACTATAGTGAAACTACAACTACGCGATTCATATTTGATGATATCATAACCAGGTTTAGATGTTTGAATATCCTCATGAGTGATCAAGGTACACACTTTATTAATAAGACCATTGAAGCCTCAACTCACAGATTTGAAGTTCACCATCAGAGGAGCACCCCATACCACCCACAAGCTAATGGTACAGTTGAATCTTTCAATAAGATCTTGGAGACAACGTTGACGAAGATTTGCAGTGTGAACAAGGATAATTGGGATTTGAGAGTACCAGCAATGTTATGGGCTTATGGAACCACTTGCAAGAAGATGACAATGTAGACTCCCTTTAAGTTGGTTTATGGTCTAGAAGCAGTGGTACCTATGGAATATTTGTTTCTTAGTCTAAGAATTGTAGCATTCATAGATATGGACGACACTAGCGATGTTCAAAATAGGCTTGCGCAGTTGGTAGAACTAGAGGAAGACATGTTTACTGCAAGATTCCATCAATAGGTACAGAAGGAACAAGAAAAGGCCAACCACAACAGACATATCAAGAAGAAAGAATTTAAGCAAGGAGATCTAGTATTGGTATAAGACAACAAGTTCATGAAGCATCTAGGGAAGTTCAGGACACATTGGCTTGGGCCATATGAGGTTTCCTATGTTACAAAAGGAGGAGTTGTGCAGTTGAAGACTTTGAATGGAGAATGGAAGGAAGGCTTAGTGAATGGGAGCCAGTTGAAATTGTATTATGACAACCAACTTCCCTGCAACTCTCAGTAAAAGCATAAGAAGAAGGGTCTAGGTAACAAGTGCAGTTGAAAGTGGGTACCAGACACAACAAAGACAGTGTGCACATAGTGGGGAGGGACAGAGCAAAAAGGACAGGTTGCTCTGCATAGTTTGAAGTCGAACAGAAGGTCCAGTCTTGCAGTGACTCAGGACGAGTCACAGGTGAGTGTTGGGGGCATGTTGGCCCTTGGTTATGGAAGAAAGCAAATATTAAGGAATAAAGAGACGATTAAGGAAGAAATATGAAGTGTGAATTGCGCGGAAGGCACATTGACTGAGAATGGGTCGAAGTGGTCAAAGAAGCAGAAAAGAAGGAGCAAAGTAAGGGAAAGTGAACCATTGAACGATAATATCGAGGAGGATAGATCAACAAGGAAGATGGATCGTGGACAACTCAACAAGCAGAAAAAGCTACCAATGGATGCTTTGGAGCACCTCGTGGGAAATAAGGAAAGACAGGCTGGCGAAGCCCTGAAAACGTGTGTCAAGTTGACCTAGGGATTTAGACACCTAGGGTTTTGGTATTTAGGGTTTTGACACCTAGGTTTAGGCCTAAGTTTGTCTGAGAATCATTGTAATGTATAAATAAAGGTCTAGAGGACTTGGGATGGGTTCATTCAGAGTTGGATGGGTTCGTTCAGAGTTCGTCATTGTGGGTTAAGAGAGTGATTACTTTTGTGTAAGAGAAGTACTGTGTCGAGAGAGAGTTTGTATCGTAAGATATTTAGCTGGGTGCAAAGATCAACCCTGCAGCTAGGTGCGCAGAG
>JASDQU010011653.1:258010-277821 GCA_032191745.1 Picea mariana | reverse complement strand
GGGGGAAACATAATAAGGGAAAGAGGGGAACTTATGGTAAAAAGCGAGGTCAACATAGTAGGGAATCTGCAATTAAGAACCTTCTAAAATGAACTAAATTAACAACTTCATTTTAGGGAAAGTATTTAAACCTGAAAGGGAATCTAGCAACACCTAGGAGTAAATCTAGAAGCAACTATAAGTGGGTGAGGGAATTGGGACAATTAATAAATTAAAGAAAATAAATATTGGAGAAAAGAGGGGGATGATGACACTTGTGCGAAGGAGAATATTTAGAATATTTTTATTGAAAATTAATTTAAATGTGATTTAGGGAAAGTTGGAGGGTCTAAAAACTCTATAAAAGAAAGGGAAGATGAGGAAGAAAGGGGATCGATTGTTAGCGTAACGTTACGTTGCCGAAATTGTGACTTGACTGATTACTTGTGGGGAGTTGAGATTTCCCAGCTTGGATAGGAGTGGTAGCTTGGCCTTGCGAGGTGAGTTGGCAGCTAGACATACCATATGGATAGTGTGTGGCCCCTTTGTGGCTCAGGGGGCTGAGGGGGAAGCAGAGTACCCCTAGCGATTGGCTAGGAGGTACCAGTGAGGTCTCAACGGTCGACGAGCTGGAGTGACACGGAGCACGCGAACATCATTTGAGGCAGGAGCTAAGGCAAAGGTATGCTCGTTTATTTGGTAGAGTAGAATGCATTAAGAATTATCAAGTAGATATGCCCATGTATTGGATAGGTATACTGATTAATGGCATATGTCCTTCGGTACGACATTGGCTTTTGGTTTATCTTGCTCCTTGTTGTTTATTTTCTGTGCCTTATCAGATGTAACCCTTGTGATCCTCCCAATGAGATAACCTTAAGGCCCTAGCCCTCTCTGTTTTGTTAGCATTTTATATGGTGTTTTGAGATGAAGTTATTTAATTTCGATCGGTGTTGAACCTGGTTGGTTGGAATGATTGTTTTATTTACTTACCTCAGAGATCTTTTATTGAGTAACTACTGTAAAAACGTTATCTTTGTTGTTAAATTTAGTACTGTATGAGAAATAAATATCTCATCGTTTCCTTTATATGTTGGCAGAAGAAATTTAACCCTGTGTTGAAAAAGAAAATATAAAACAATAAAAATAAATAAATGGCCACTCTAGCCTCGCCTTTATATCCCTAATGACTGAGTTTCCCTGGCATAATTTAGATTGCTGGTTGAACCCCACCACGTTGCATTACTTCCTTTGCATCTTAACTCTGCGATTGTTTCTTTGCATTGTCGTTGTATATCTCTGCGTTTTTGTTGTTAAAAACTCTCTGCGATTGTTGTATACCTCTCTGTTTTACTGCGAGAAATTCCCTGCGTTGTTTGGTTATCACTGTGTTTTTATTGTTAAAATTTCTCTTCATTCCATCAGATATCTCTGTGATTACTGTTGTAAATGCTCTGAAATTTTATTGATAATCTCTATGCATGGTGTTATGAATTCTCTGCGTTTGGCGGAGGCTACCCCCTTCATTTTACGACCACTAAATCTCTGCAGGTAGGTGTCATAATTTCGTGTGAATTGGGGAAAGATACCCACGCGTTTTAACCACTCCAAACCCTGCAAATATGGTGAATAAATATCACTGCCACTGGATTGGAAAAATAACTTAAAACTTCATTTCCCTGCCATGGTGTGGAACCAACTTGTTTCCTCTGCCACAGTGATTTTAAACTGACTACCCTTCGCCTCTGCAACCTAACTTCTGATGTGGTCATTTTACCTAGTGTTCTAATGCTCTGAAAGGAATAAATTCCATCCCCTTTTTCCTGGGCGTTCCCTTCAACAGTAATGTCAACATTTCATGAATTTTTTCCCCTGCGTGTTGTCTTGATTTTTGTCACTGCACCTTGGTTATTGTACTCATGTCTTCACCTACGGTTGTCCTCTGTAAACCATTAAAATTTTTAATTCCTTCCGCAATTTTTGTTGGTGCGATATTTTTATATCACCCTTCTTTAATTCGCTTGCACAGGACATGACTTCTCTGCTATGGCCCAGGTTTTTAGATTGCTTGGTGGTATGATCATTGACGAATGCTTGGTTTAACTTTCAAACCCCATACACCTTGTACCTTCAGAAATGAATAGAAAACATTTGGATTTTAAATGTTATCAACCTCTCAATAGTAATTTCCTTTTCTCTAAATTGGTTACTCCTTCTGACAGTTAAGATCTACTACTGCTTCCTACTAATAAAAAGTAATAAAGGCCCATAATAATTGTGATAGTGATCACATATTTGGTTACTTATTTTCAGGGGCATTTCTATAATTCATTTCTATAATTCCTTCTGATAAGTTTAATTGCAGGAAGGTCTTAGATACTCATTGGTTTAGTGCGAAGTGTGATTTATAAAAGGATATTGTGATACAGTTACCATGTTACTACGTATGTTTGATTATTCAAAACACACATCGTTGCATTGAAAACTCCCTTTTCATATTTCTAGTTCCGAGACATGGCATTAAGAGCGCCCAACTTTTAATCCCCTTGATTAAACACACAATAATTTTTACCTATCTCGACCGAATTTTCACTTTCCATTATAAAGATAATGGTTGTAATCGGTTTCTTGTAATAGTTATAGATTTTTCAAAACCTTGAATTAATTTCACAATAGGAGATTCAAGATTTAGTTATATACCTCCGACAAATGGATGGTATAACCATTCAATTTCTATAATATAGAATAATGGAAGGCATAGCCATTCTTCCATGTGATTTTTTTTTTTACCTACAGGACCTAGACACAAAAATATGAAGAAAACCAAATAAGAAACATATTGAGGGAGAAACTAATTGGAGGATCGCATTTACTCCTTTAAGGTAGTAATTATCCTATGCCGTCAATCCTGGTATAACTTCTTCACATTTGTAACTTTCTTCACAGTTTTGAGATATCCTTCAACGATCACAAGATTCCTTCATGGAACAAGGCTCAAATTATGATCTCATTTGTTAAATAATAGCCTCTCGAATTAAGACTGTAACTAACGATAATAATAAATTATTTTGACAAGATATTCTCAATCTTCAAGTATTGACACGTTTTAAAAATAATTTTTTGCACTATTACTGCAACCAGATTATTCTCTACAACTGTCTTAAGGGAGATCACGAAACATGTACATAATTCCAAAAAACATATCTTATGAGTACAAGGTATGGAATGTCTTTCTTTTCCTTTGAAACTTTATCTTGATGAAACTTTAGGATATAAGTTTTAATGATCATGTTCTATAATAGTAGGGAAAAGAAACACCAACAACCTTAAGAATCATTTTTAATGATCATCGGCACCATGCTAACCAACTTAGAAGTCAAAACACTCCAACAAAGAAATCATGTATGTGGAAGAAAATGCGATGACACACTAGGCTCTTATAACATAACAAGAACATCCCTTAATCCTAATCATTAGGTTATATGTACGCATGGAATTCAGTAATGAGAGTGTCTTGATAGTATTAGATCACCAAAACATTAATTAATGTAGAAAAATAAAAACAATTGATACAAAGAGACACACAAAGCCAAATAAAGAAGGAATATCATATAATTCTTATAATGATCAAGTTATGAATGATATCATGTGTTACTATGCATATGATGATTATGGTTTATTTTCACGGAGATTATAATTTACAAAATTTATAAATTTATAAAACAGTGGCAGATTTACAGAATAATACAAAAAATTCAGACAAAACAGATATGAGTTTGGACAGAAATGGTCTACTATGATTTAAAAAAAAAATATAAATACCAAATTCAGTTGAATTAAAGTTAATGGTTTTGGACAAGATACACAAGAAACCATATTCTAGTCATCTCGGATACCAGAAAATGGTAACAACACTAAGGAAGATATTTTATTGGCTTAATATGAAGGGAGAAACAACAAAATACTTAGCTAAGTGTCAATATTGCCAACACATGAAAGCTGAACACCAACTTCTAGCTAGCCTGTTGCATTCCTTACCTATGCCGGAATGGAAATGGGAGACTATATCACTAGAATCTATTACAAGTTTTCCTAGAACTCAAAAAAAAAATGATTCAATTATGTTGGTAGTCGATAAGCTTAGTAAGTCTGAACACTTTATTCCTCTTAAGTCTACTTTTAAACCTATTAACATTGCTGAAATATTCATGAAAGAAATTTTTAGACTACATGGTATTCCTAAAACGGTGATTTCAGATATAGACGTAAATTTTACATCTATTTTTTGGAAATAATTTTTTGGAGGGTTATATACTAACCTGAATTTCATCACCGATTATGATGCACAAATATATGGTCAGACCAAATGAGAAAACCAAATTGAAGAAGATATGCTACACATGTACGCAATGACAAAATCAATCAAGTGGGAAGACTACCTACAGTTGGTGAAATTTACGTACAACAATGGTTAGCAAACTTCGGCTAAGATGAGCCCCTTCAAAATACTGTACGACAGAAAGTGTACAAATCTGATTAGATGGGATAACTGAGTTGCTAGATTCATGGTGGGATTATAAAGTCTCAAGGAAGAATACGCGCAAAAAAATTTAAAAGAGGCACATGAAAGATAGAAAAGCTAAGCGGACCTGAAAATAAGACACCTAGAATTTAAGTGGGAGACCACATCTATTTAAAATTCAAGGCCATAATAACTTCACTAAAGGTAGGGAATTGTGCCAAGTTTTCACACATGTTTTGTGGTCCTTTCGAGATCTTATATTGAATTGGACCCATGGCGTATCAACTTGCACTTCCTGCCAATCTAAAAATTCATAATGTATTTCATGTTTCTTTGTTAAAGAATTATGTTCATGACCCTAATCATATGATCGATTGGAACTTGGTGCAGGTGGAACCAGAAGGCGAGTTCCAAGCGGAACCTCTACACATTCATGAAAGGAGAGAAATATCATTACAGAACAGAGCCATTGCCCAGGTAAAAGTGCAATGGAAGCACTTTAGTCCTAAGGAGGCCACTTGGAAGTTGGAAGGAGAGTTGCATAAATATCATCCGATCGTATTCTAAGGAAGGGATGAACACTAAGGAATATTTTTTATTGAAGGGATAAAGGATGTAACATCCCCCAAAATAAAACATTTTTAAGTTTGAAAATAGTTAGGAATTTATTTCCATTTTTGGTAAATTCGAAATTGGAAAATTATTGCAATTTATGGAAATTTTGAACTTTGAATTTAGTTAATTTTAATTTATGAGTATGAATGTTGGGAAAAGATTTTATTTGATTCAACTAAATCTTTGACTATGACACTTGTAAGAAACAAATATTTTTTATATTTATTGTTGATGGACAAATGGAACAACCAGGTTGAAATCATAAGACCATGACTCCATGAGTGGGGAACATGTTCGAATTGCCTCGGAGTTGAATGTTATAAGTGGAAAATCAAGAATTTGGCCATTGTCACCCCCTAAAAATGATTGATTTTTAAAGCTATGAAAATTTCCAAGGGGAAAAGACCTAGGCACAATTGTTTTTGGATATGTATATATATATCATATGGGACGAGGCAGGATGCTGCCTAGTATGCTGGGGAAAATAATTATCTCTTGCTATTATGAAAACTATTTTATGAATGTGAGGCAAGGAGAATTTTTCTGAAATAGAAGGACTATATCTGAGGAGGAGTTCTAGAGTTCGCCCTCATGGATTCATGGTCACGCTAGGTGGTGAGTGGTGCAAGTAGATTTGGCTGTTCCCCTATAAGTTTGGGAGGAACTTGGTTGTTCCATTTGTTGTATGATAATTGCTCATATATGTCCATATACTCCTTCTCTAATTGAACATTATTTGTTTGATGACTGACATAATGCATCTCCTTAATTATAGATGAATGGATTTATTGACTCAAATGTTGTTGAAATATAATAAAATGTAGTATAACTCTCACAGTTTTATTCTATCCCTTCAGTAAGATATTTTCTGTGTATTAATTGTAAATGGGACTGTGTTATATAAGTATATGGAAGATGTAATTAAACTTATAACATATCCCAAAATCAAGCCAGAAAACAAAGGTGTATTCAACTCTACAAAATTACTTCATTTATAATCTTCCAACAATCAAACATCATTACAACAATTGAATATATTTGTTAACCAGTCACTATAGGAGCCGAGATTGAACCCTCCACAATAATGATATTCTAGGTCGGACAGTTAGTTCGCTTATTAAAAAATGGATTGATAAACTCTGAGAGTACTATAAAGGAACCCGAGTACCTTTTACGTATCGAAATTTCCAAAATTGGAGGATTTTGTGCACACAAATCCTGTAAAAAGACCAAGAGAATTTCAATTAATATTTACTAGGAAGCAATTGAAATTCTTATGATGAATGTAAAATTAAATTACCAAGGAAAATAATTATAAAAGAGACAACACAGGAAAGTTTTGGACTGTACTTAACTTGGGGTCTAATGTAAAAGTTGTCTTCCTCCTAAACATCCTTGACAACGTCATTCACAAACCAAAGGGGGGTTGGAGGAGGAAAGGAATACCTAACAGGTACCCTTGTAGTCAAAAGGGGCCCATCGTCAGATTTTAGAAACCAAACATTTAGCAATATTTCCAGAAAGAGAATAATCATACATCATCCAAGAAAATATAATGAAGAATGTACAGTGTCAATCCGTGATCCTCAAGATTTTCCCAATTGGCCATATAATGAGGTTACGCAATTATTCTTGTTTTAATCAAAATCATCTTGAAATAAACATCATGAATAGAATTTTAAATAAACTTGAGTTTTCTTTTCTGGATGCGATTTCATAAAAGAAGTTAAGACATTTAAACCTTTAGCACAACAAACAAGGTAATTCTTCAGCCAGGTCCCAAAGGCCTGGAATAAGCTAAAATGACGAGAGACAAAAATGGTATTCATACTAGTACAAAAGTGTCATAGATTAAGGGAAAGAACTGTAGATTAAAAGGAATGTCATTTAAATATTTGGATAACACGAATTAAATTGAACATGCCAAGAAATAAGTTCTCACGGAATTAATTGTATTCCAAAGATTTATCTCATGAGTTCTTTAACATTTTACCACACTTTTTTCTTCTGGAATACGTCAAATGTAGTAAAGGTCGAGCTTTACTGGCATACCCAAGAACTTAGGCATACTCAAGAATTTAGGCATACCCAAGAAAACAATATAGCACACAGTCAAAACCACAAATCGATTTTGAAGCTTTACCGAAGTAACAAGTTTTCCAAAGGGCTCAAGTACGAACTGTTGTTTTACCTTGAGGCCGTAAGGTTCGAGGAACTTAGACAAAGAAACATTTGAAATACAGTAAGTCGTCATACATACAGAAATGCCATTACCAAAATTCTACACCAGTCCCTCTTAAGAGTTTTTGAAATAACTGATACATACAGAAAAACATTTCTTAAAATTGAGATTCGGATATATAACAACCAGAGAATCCTTACCTAGTTTATGGTAGCATTTGATAGATGTGGTCCACCATGCTCTTCTCTAGCAAAGTGAGCCCAGCTCCACCAAAGCGATGGTTATGCTACCATGAAAGACTGAAAGAGGGTTATCACAGTAAACAAAGGGCAAGCTACATAGAGCCGAGAGGATGGGTGAAACAATAGACTTGGGAGAATCCCCGTAGGTTAAGCTGAATGGAATTAATACAGATTTTTACCCAACCCATGTAATTATATCAATGTGGAAGAAATTTGATGGACACAGTAAACAAGTGATGGTCCCAAGGAGACGAGTTATAGACCTCCATAAATGTCATTGGTAGGGCTCATTTACACCATGATAGTCATATACTATTAGACTAGGACAAGTGTAACGACATATTAGTTCTAGGTTATAGTGTAGTTAGAGTTATATACTTCATTCCATATCCATTATTCCTTGTTCTAGTGTTAGTTAGAGGTTTAGTCCTAATGAGTGGAGTAAACAACTAAGAATAAGCAAAAGACACCCAACCATTTGATTCAATTGTTCTAGACCTTAATGCTATCAAGTGTCGAATGTCATGTGGATAGAATGTGTTCTGTCACACAAGTCTGAGGGGATAATTTCATTAATTCAAAGCCAGTATAGAAATACACATTTATTAATTTCCATAGTATCTATATAACTTGTGCTTATTGAATGTTTACTCGATGGTGAATATATATAAATTCCTTAATACGAAGCAAGTGCCGAAATGTGCATTTGTTGTTTTCAATAATATCTATATAATTAGCTTGCGGAAATTGAATGCATACTCTATGGTGAGTAACTATATATGTATATAGTTACATTCGCTTAGGTATCAAACTACCTTCCTTAATAATAGGAATAAGTTAGAGTTCTTTAGTTCCAATTGTCAAGGATATGGTAAATGTAAAGAATGAAAATAAAAAGTAGTGTTAAATCACATCATAGTATCATTAAGAAATGTTAGAGAATAAATCAAAGTATTTCATAATAACCCTAGAGAAACAAATTATGGGTAAATGTGGGGTTCATTACATGATCAGTATGGATTGGTTGGAATCGCAGGAGGTGATACTCAACTGTAAGACGAAATGTTTGAGCTTGGTCAATGATGAGTGATAGAGACGCATGATTGTGGGTCGAAACTAGGGAGTTTCTCTGGGTTTCATCTCTTCCTTGCAACTACAAAATATAATGGGCAAGGGATGGTATCTATGTGCCATCCTTGTGTTAAATGGAAAAGGCATGGTAGAAGCACTAGAAAAACCTTCTCTTATTATAAGAGTTTGTGGATGTCTTCCCAGAGAAGTTACCAAGGTTTCCACCTAAGAGGGAATTGGAATTTATGATAGAGATAAAACCATGAACTGAACCGATAGCGAGAACGCCTTATCAGATGTCGACCCCTGAGTTACAGGAGTTGAAAATGCAATTGAAGGAGTTGCTAGACATTGGAATTATATGACCGGGTGTGTCACCGTGGGGTGTGCCCTTTATTTTTATACAGAAGAAGGATGGGTTGTGGAGACTCTTCATTGACTACCATCAATTAACAAGGCAACGATAAAGAACCAATATCTGTTGCAAAGGATTAACGATCTATTTGATCAAATGAAAGGCACAATGGTGTTTTCAAAGATGGAATTGAGAACAAGGTATCACTATTTACACATCAAGGAGGATGACATCCATAAGACTACCTTTAAGAAGAGATTTGGACATTACAGGTTTATAGTTTTACTGTTTGGACTAACGAATGCCCTAGGGATATTTATGAGCTTGATGAACTGGGTGTTCCACGAATACTTGGACAAGTTCATCCAATTATTCATTGAATATTAATTTTGATATATTCTCAGAGGATGGAGGAGCATGATGAACACTTGCGCTTGGTACTATAGTGTCTATAAGAGAACAAATTGTATGGGAAACTATCTAGATGATCCTTTTATTAATTGAAGATTCACTACTTAGGGAATGTAATCTCCGGTGAAGGTGTCGTTGTCGATCCAACAAAGATCGAGGTTACTATGGAATGGCCTGCATCGAAGATGTCCCAGAAGTGCGTAGATTCATGGGTTTAGTGGGATACTATCTAGGGTTCATCGAGGGTTTTTTGAATATTGCAAATCCAATTACGAAATTGCACAAGAAGAACAAGATGTTTGTTTGGAACAATAAATGTGCGGAAGCATTTTGGAGGCTCAAGGAGATTTTGATGACAACACCGATACTAAGGCTCCCTAACATGGAGGAGGATTTCTTGGTATGCACTGATGCATCCAAGGAAGGCTTAGGTGGAATCTTGATGCAAGACAATTGAGTGAGCTCTTACATCATGAGAAAGTTGAGAAGGCATGAGGAGAACTATGAGATGCATGATTTGGAGTTGTTAGCCATTGTTTATGCCTTGAGTGTATGGAGACAATACCTTATTGTATAAAAACTTTAACTAAAAATGGACCACTGTGGTTTACATCACATCTTTACGCAAAGAGACTTGAACACATGGCAATGATGTTGTTCATAATTTCTTATAGAGTGTGATTTTGAGATTTCCTACTTAAAATGAACAATGAATAGAGTGGCCAACGCATTGAGTTGAAGACGACGTGTATTTTCAATTATACCTCTTCAAATGAATCTACAAGAAGAGATTCTAACTACAACATGATATTGACTGGTATAAAGAGGGTATGGAATTTTTCAGGCAAGACACCATGATGATACCAAATGGGGGAAATACTATGGACAATGACAAATATTTGAGATATAATAACTGGATTTACTTCAACCAATGACAAATTGAGAAGTTTTGATCTTATTCTAAGCTCATTGAGAAGTGAACATGGCTCATCTATGAGTCATGAAGATGAGGACCGACCTTAATCCCTTGTTCATCTGGAAGTGATAAAGGAGGACATTGTTAGCTACATGGTGAGATGTCTAGAAGGTCGATAGGTGAAGGATGAATGTAGACATCCAAAAGGATTACTACAACCACATGATTTTATGGAATAGAAATGCGAATTCACCTGAGAGACTTTATTGTTGGGATTGTCATTAATGGTAGGGAGGAATGACTTGATTGTCATGACAATTGACACTCTAACGACGAGTTTACATTTTGTACCTATGAGTACAATGCATCAAGTGCTAGGTATAGCTACATTTTATATCAAAAATATTTCAGATTGTCAGACATATGAAATGAATCGTATGCAATCATGGATTTAGTGTTTTCAAGACAGTTTTGGACAAGTTTCCAAAGATGACTTGGGAACACCACTAAACTTTAGTACAACATGTCATTGAGATAGACATGATGGCCAAAGGAACAAACTAGTTTGGGAAGCTTGTGTTGCGTATGTGTGCATTTGACCAACAAAAGCATTGGGATTTGTCATGGTCACTGGCCAAGTTTGCGTACAAAAACAGCTACCAAATCATCACTGAGATGGCGCCATTTGAGTTTCTTAATGGGTGACTATGTCACATGCCTTTGAGTTGGTATTGAAATAAGTGAAGGATCTGTAGAAAGGGGACGAAAGAAGCAGATGATCGATAGAAAGGTTTGTTTATGCACATTTCATTGACCATAATTATGAAGCGACTAACGACTAGACATGCCTCATTCATGGGGTGTTGCATAATGTTTATATTGTATCTCTGTGTGACTTTAGGTAAATGATCCTACGCATGTGATTGAATTGATTTCTTGGCAGATTTTAGGTGAGGGTGCACTCATAGAGGAGCCAATGCACATTTTGGACCATCGCTTTCAATAGCTATGGCATTGAACAATCGATCAGGTGAAGGTCCAATGCGAAAACTAGTTCGCACTCGACAATCTGGGAGGACGCATATGATATACGTCATCAATTTCCATTTTTGTTTGATAGCTTGACATATTGATATTTTTAGACACCTTATTTTGACATTTATATATTTCCAAACTTTGGGACGAAGTTTAAAACAAGAGGGGGTGTATGTAACATCTTGCTCTTGTGCACACTAAGCAAAATTATCCCTTGAGGACACTTTTGTGCAAGTGATCCAGGTCATTATACTCTTGGTTGTTTTCATTATGATTATGATATATTTTGGATTTGAGTATATGTTATTTTTGTTATATTTACATCGACATGTGCTATTGACTAGGTTCTCCTAAGTGTGCAGGACTCTGGACGTTAGAGGATACCAGGGCATCGATGAAACTCTTTGGAATTTGGATTGAGTAAGGGAGTGGATTGTTAGGGTTTGAATGTTGTTTATGTGACATATGTACATATGATTATATGTTATGATGTTGATTGTTATCGATGACATGTTTCTTTGATGGATGCAGGCTGACAATAGCTTACCGACAAGACCCACATTTGGAGTAAAGGGGTCACACATGACAACTAAAGACATTGAGGGAGATGTGTGGAAAAAACCCTAACACAACCTACTAGCACTCCTTCCATGGCTCAAACTAGAGGTTAACGACTACCTAGTTATAGAATAACCATGATGCCATGAGGGAAAAATGTAACAATTGCTCACGATGATTCTAAGGGGCATGCAATAAGGAAGATTCCTTATTCCTTTGAGGCCCTTAGTCTCCCACAAGATCAACCAGTGAAGTATTCACTCGATGGGTTTGATGTGTAATAAACTCATTCAAGAGGAAAGTGGCACCTTTGGAGCACGTAGTGTGTCTTGAAGGGAACGCTGCACAAATAAAACAAAATCATGCGAGTGGCACCCTTGTAGCATGTAGTGCGTCATGAAGGGAACACCATGATTTTAACTATGGTAAGTTAATAAACCTAGTGACTAGAAAACTATACCTCCTTAGGACCTCATCGGCCTTAAAATGAATGATGTGATGAGTAAAGTTTAATAATAAGTTTTCCCTTAAGAACTGTTGCACAGCCTAGTGAATTTAAAACCCAGGTCTAAGTAGAACCTCTGGAAAAAAAAAACAAATTAGACATAACAAGAAGGGTGTAAAGAAAATTCAATCTTTATTAATTAAAGTAAAATTTTTAATGAAGGTTTAATTATTAAAAAGGGAGTAAATGGTTGTTTGTCTAAACTTTCTAATTCTGAACTTAGTTAAAAAAAGGGGAAACTTGAAGAAAAAGGAGAACTTAAAGAAAAGGGGAAACTTAAAGAAAAAGGGGAATGCCTAACTTAGTAAGGAATCTAGCCTTTGTAACTTTCTATTTAAGAACTCAACTAGGATTTAAGTAAGGTAGAAGTCATTTAAGAATTGTAAGGGAATAGTGGGACACCGAGGAGCATTTTTAGGAATGCTTTTAGGTTGGTGAGGCATTTAGGAAAATTTAATTAATTAATAAATTGATTTTCTCATGCAACTAGGGGATCAAGCGACATGTGTACGGGGGAGGTTTTTCCTAATTAAACAAATGAAAAAAGAATCTAATGAGGGTTTGGGAAACTAATCACTTGAAAACTATATTAAAAGGATAGCAGAGGAGGAGTATGGATTACATCTAGTTTGCCTAAGGTTATGCTGTCGGGATTTCATCTTCACTAGATTTTCTCTTGTGGGAGTTGGAACACCCAACTCGGGTAACGAGTGGTATCTCGACCTTGCGAGGAGAGATGAGAGATAACATTCTATATTGATTGCATGGACCCTTTGCAGCTCGGGGAGCTCAGGGTAAGAAGAGTACCCCTAGCATTGGCTGGGAGGTACCGGCGAGGTCCCATCAGTTAGGTAGGATCATGATGGATTCGGTATGCGTATTTGAATTTTGTTATATTTTAGTTAAAAAAAATTTGTGTATGAGATTATAATGATGATGTAGCAACTGATGCATTTGCAGTTGGCATTATTCTATCAGTTCATAGTAAGGCTTTAAATCTAAGTTTTTAATCAGTTTCAATTTGTATTGGGGTTTTAGGTTGTTGGTTTGTAGTCAAGTTGGGCTCTTAAAACTCATTTTTCTTATAGCCCCTCCCTTCAGTAGAGATTACAGTGAATTTTTTGAGCGATATTGTTGAGAAATTATAGTGGATTTTGTTGAGCGATTACAGTGATTTGTTGAGTGACTTTGTTGGGAGATTTAGAGTGATTTTTTTTGTGTGATTTATATTTATTTTCTTGAGGGATTAAAGTGATTTTGTTGAATGATTTTGTTGCTTCTACAACGAATTATTGGCATAAATTTATTGTTGCTTCACCAACAATTTGGTTTTGTTAACTCTCTCTACATTTTTTTATATTTGTTAGCGTTTATATTTTTCTATGCTCTTTGATTTCATTTTATCCCTTCATGATGTTTTCAAAAAAAAGTACGTGCTTATGCAGCCATCACATCGCATATCGCTATGTCCTAGGAGAGAGTCTTGACGACCCATATGTACAAATTTAATTTATGTGTTGCCTACCTATTCTTGTCAAAAAAAAAGTGTGGAGTGATACTTTTGAAGAAAAAACACTGAGAATTTTAGAAACTCGTTCTGGCCCTTACTCAGGGGAATCAATACTAGCAATTGGTTTCAATTGTTTTTAGTCAGTCAAGTTAATCCTGAAACCTACAGTTAATTATAAAATAAATAGGATTTCATGGGAGTAACCGCCTAGGATTTATTCTTAAAGGTTTCGGCTCTCTAGTTAAGGTTTTTTTTTAAAAGGAATACAATTTCAGGGGAGGTAAAACCTTTGTAAGAGACCTATTGCCTTCTCAATTTCAATATGGGTATGCCAAGGAATATGGGGGAGTATCCTTGAGCTGTAGCTACCCCCGTTTATTTTACTCAAGCATTCGTTAGCGACCAGTCAACAACAAAAGAAAAAAATAAATGAAAAAAGAATCTAATGAGGGTTTGGGAAACTAATTGCTTGAAAACTATATTAAAAGGATGGCAGAGGAGGAGTATGGATAACATCTAGTTTTCCTAAGGTTATGCTATCTGGATTTCATCTTCACTAGATTTTTTCTTGTGGGAGTTGGAACACCCAACTCGGGTAACGAGTGGTATCTCGACCTTGCGAGGTGAGATGAGAGATGGGGCTCAGGGGAAGAAGAGTACCCCTAGAATTGGCTGGGAGGTACAAGTGATGTCCCATTAGTTAGGCAGGATCATGATGGATTCAGTATGCGTATTTGAATTTTGTTATATTTTAGTTAAAATTTTCCTGTGTATGAGATTATAATGATGATGAAGCAACTGATGCATTTGCAGTTGACATTATTCTATCAGTTCATAGTAAGGCTTTAAATCTAAGTTTTTAATCAGTTTCAATTCGTATTGGGGTTTTAGGTTGCTGGTTTGTAGTCAAGTTGGGCTCTTAAAACTCATTTTTCTTGTAGCCCCTCCCTTCAATAGCGATTACAATGAATTTTTTGAGCGATATTGTTGAGAAATTATAGTGGATTTTGTTGAGCGATTATAGTGATTTGTTGAGTGATTTTGTTAGGAGATTTAGAGTGATTTTTGTTGCGCGATTTATATTTATTTTCTTGAGGGATTAAAGTGATTTTGTTGAACACTTTTGTTGCTTCTACAACGAATTCTTGGCATAAATTTATTGTTGCTTCACCAACAATTTGGTTTTCTTAACTCTCTCTGCATTTTTTTATATCTGTTAGCGTTTATATTTTTTTATGCTCTTTGATTTCATTTTATCCCTTCATGGTGTTTTAAAAAAAAAGTAAGTTCTTATGCAACCATCACATCGCGTATCCCTGTGTCCTTGGAGAGAGTCTTGACGACCCACATGTACAAATTAAATTTATGTGTTTCCTACCTATTCTTGTAAAAACAAAAGTGCGGAGTGATACTTTAGAAGACAAAACACTGAGAATTTATAAACTCGTTCTGGCCCTTACTCAAGGGAATCAATACTAGCAACTGGTTTCAATTGTTTCTAGTTAGTCAAGTTCAGCCTGAAACCTGCAGTTAATTATAAAGTAAATAGGATGTCATGGGAGTAACCACCTAGGATTTATTTTTAAAGGTTTCGGCTCTCTAGTTGAGGTTTTTTTTTAAAAGGAATACAATTTCAGAGGAGGTAAAACCTTTGTAAGTGACCTGTTGCCTTCTCAATTTCAATACGGGTATGCCGAGGAATATGGTCAAGTATCCTTGAGCTGTAGCAACCCCCATTTATTTTACTCGGCATTCGTTAGCGACCAATCAACAAAAAGTGGGTAAGCGCAATCATGAACCTGAATGCATGAATTAGAATGCTTGAAGGCTCATTGTCTTCAGTTGGTAACACAAGAGCCTTTTACCCTCACCCTTAATCTCTTTATCTTTACCCATTCTTCTTCTAGATGGGACCACACCCTGGAAGACCAGAACCATTGGGAGAAACCTCCCACTCTCGCACAGAGCGTTGGCTCCCTCGTGGGCATCCTCATGGCCTGTCCTAGGTGGATTGGCACACATTGTTGGGTGACTTCTCTGCTTCTAAGGAGGAGTATTGTCAGGTCCATCCCTCACAGAGTTTGTAGTTCCTTTTAGCTGCTTCGACATGTAAGAAACTAGCAAACTCATGGGGAATCCAATGCTTCCTACCTCAACGACCATCTATGTGCTTCAATGAACTGGAATGTGTTTCCTTATAATACCTCTTCCATCTTTTTTTCCATTTTGGGTGGCTCCATCTGTGAGGTGGGTTACCGAATATGTACCTAAGTTGGTATTCTTATCCGCTAGTGTCATTGTTGTTCCTAACAACGCAATTTCCTTGCTAGATTGCAAGTTTTTATTCTTTTCAAAAGAAAAATAATTACACCATAATATTTGTGTGAGCCTGTGCTTTTTTATTCCAATTTGAAATCTTTGTGGAAGCTTTTTCTTGATAGGCCAAAAGGCTTGAGTATATATATCATATTTGTTAAACTCGGTTTGACCATCGAATTAATGCATGAATAAAAAAAATTCTAGTTTCTTTTAGTTAATGTTGATTGCACGAAATGGTCACTAAGGACAAGTTGTCACAGTTAGAATTTGTCGTAGATTAATATTATAGTATTAAATTTTAGTGGCTCGTTTTACATTTAAATAAGAAAAACAAATCAAATTTTAATATTTAAATTTAATGACTTGTTAATCGAAAACTAACTTCGTATTCAATCCTTTATAGCTTTATTGGGTTTTTGTTTTTTTAAGGAGATTGTATAAAACAATTTTGAATGAAAAATTTATTGTTTATGTGAATTTATTCATTTACAACAAAAGTCTAAATTCATTTATTCTATTGTAAATTCATATATTCGTAGCTGAACAGTAATCAAGAAATCATATTCATATTATTGAGACATCTTTTATTTAGTAAATTAATGAACATATTTTTTCTTGCCTTAATTGTAAACTTAGTTAAATGCCATAAGGGTATAAGTATCCATAAGGTTATCAAACTCTCATTTCTCCAATGATTTATTAGCACATTGTTTCCCTGGCTACCTTCTTTCATTATGATTAAATAATCATTAATCTTTGGTGGAGTCTAATTAACATGTTCGCAGAGGTTGAATGCTCACACACCTGAAAGTTAAGAAAAATGTTTGATGCGCCTAAAAATTTGATTATGTAGAAGATTGTGCCATGACTTATGTCGTTGTTAGATGGATTGAGTATTTAAGTTTGTAGATTTAATCATGCCAGGGAATCATGTTGATGTGTAATGTCTTAATATGTGGATTATTGAACTGGAATAATGTTAAGGTATTGAACGATGGTTTTAGATATTGATTATTGCACACATTAAAATTTAATGTCAGGAATGGTGGATTAAGTTATTAGATTTCATGCACCTGTGATTGTTGTGATTAGTAGTTAGATTTTTGGCATGCATTAACTATTGATGGTGCATGTATAACTAAGTGATTAAGATTGAACATGTGCATTGAATGATGTATGGTGTAATGCTTAGATTTTACTTTTCTCGTGCATAATGAAAATTTAAGGTAATGGTTGATTGATGGACTCTTTATTGTGGCACTCAATGATGGGTCAATGTATTGAATGCTTGTTGGTTATTTACTTCTTGCACCAATTACTTTATTGTAATGAATGATTGCGTCATTGTGTGTTCGTCATTCACAGCGATGATGTGTCAGATTAGCTTTGTGATCGTTGTAAATGTGTTATTGTTGTTTCACTTAGATAATGCATTATTGTCAATGATGTCATTATTAATGGTGAGGTATTTTTTTTCCTAACACAACTTTAAGAGAGAAAAAAAAGTTACATGTTGTGCATCGTTTTTGTACTGGTAATGACTGGGTCGTTACATAAATAGACTAAGGGATATAGGAGTTATGAATCATAGGAGTTATGAAATATATAGATTCGGGGTTGTAAACAGTAAGAGTTATGGATCATGGAAAGAATTATGAGAGATAGTGGTTATCATGTTAAGAGAGTTAGGTGCTTGGAGTAATAAAATTTATGGGTTATAGTCATATATTTATATGTTCTAGGGATGATATCTTATATGTATTAAGAATGATTTGTTAAAGGAGTAAAACAATTATATTTTTTATTACTAGAAAGATATAAATATATGGTTAGGAACAATGGGTTATTCCAGTTAGGTTATAGATGAGGTTTTAGTAGTTAAACCTTAAAAAGTTTATATGTTCTAAAAGTTAGTGATTATATTAGATGTTCTAGATGATATATATAGGTGATTATAGAGCACTCCAATACTCTTGGCCATAATTATACGTTGAAGAAACTGTTTTAAGTCGTGTTCTCTAGGCCACCATTACATGTTGAAGAATTTTAAATCGTGTTCTCTTATCCATCCTTACATGAAAACATTTGAAATACTTTTAGAGTGGTTGCGTGGAGTCTTGTGCAAATAAATGCCTCACGTGGAATTTGGAGGCCCACCACAAGTTTTGTTTAGGGTACATTTCAACTCGTTAGTTACCAGAAAACTGCATTTGAACGGTTGATGCACTAGTTGACGGAAAACTGCATTTGAACGGTCGATACACTAGTTGCTTTAAACGCAGCGACAAATGGGGATAGTTTATAGATGTAGTGCGCAGAATAGTTTCCACGTCTAATTCAGAGAGGCATTTTTGGCTCGAATTATACGTAATTGAGGTCAACTGTTTTTGGGGAATTTAATTTTCACGACCGCGTTCTCAGTTGGAGCGTCTCAAAAGTGAGGGAAGTTAATGACGGAATTTTGTCTTTTATTTCAGGTGAAGTAATTTTAATCATGTAAAGATTTTTTGTTACAATCTTAAGCAGAGGTTGCAAATTTCGATCCTCAGAAAGCTAGCCCAACGAACTCAGTTCAACGTCTCTAAAAATAAATAAATGAAGAGAAGCAAATTTGTGGTTGAGTGAAAGGATAGACTTTACTGGAGAAACACCAGTATACCCAGTAAACCATTTGTGCGATCTTCCTTCTGGACTTTACCCAGATTGGCAAATCGAGTGTTTTGCGGGATTTACGGATATAGTCGCCTGAGATTTAAAATAAGCTAGTGTATATTTCCTGGATTATTGGATCCTTGCTCCACCTACATTCCATTTATGGCGAATAAGCAATACATAATATCATACAATAACACATGAACAACAAAAATTAAATGTAACCATACCTCCTCCATCTTGGCTTTCCCTTATACTGGAATCTACATCATCCATATCCATAGTGATAGGGTTTATCTGAACCCAAACTNGGAAAATGCGAAAACAAACGAAGTGAACAAAGAAAACATAAGATAACATACCATGCTAAATCCAATAAAGAAATGATGCAAATATAAATGAACATGTAAACCCAATAAAAAATGATGAAATAGAAATATAAATAGACATGTAAACCCAATTAAAAAAAATTGATGCAATAGAAATATAAATAGGAGAATCTCGATCAGTAACAGAAAAAAAGAACGCTCTAATCCCAAGATGCGAAAAAACAAAGACGTTTGCATGCCCCGTCCTCTCCTGTGCAGTCATCCCTGCAATGTGAGTCTCGGTACGATGTGTTGGTGGATTCTTTGTAGCTTTGGGGAAAGAGCATTAAAAATGGATATTACTAGGAGAAGAGGCTCGTCATGGAAGTTCCATTACTCACCCTCTACCATTACCTCTACAAATTCTTCCATCTCTCTCAGCCCAGTGCTCTTGCACATGGTTTTATAGCCCACTGGTCCTGCAAAAAATAAATGAACTGAATAGCGAACCAAACAAAAAAATAGCAAAACAAATATGAATTAGGCATGATTGATAAACCAGGAGATACATACATTTTCAACTGTAACAGAAGGGAGATGGGGCGTCTGTTGAGATAAACACCGGATTTTT
>JASDQU010011653.1:229769-249372 GCA_032191745.1 Picea mariana | reverse complement strand
CAATTCTGAAATGATTCAGAAAATCAGCAAGTGGACAGTCAAAATCCATTGCTGCCATGTTCTGAAAACATAGAAAATTCAGAACAACAAGTACCTCAAACTATTCTTCCAAGATTGCAAGTACAAAGACAACCTGGACATTCTCAGGATAACTCAACTTCCAGCAGAGAATCATTCTCTAAAGCACAAAACCAGAGAAATCGAAGTTTGAGAGAAATCCATTAGCAGTTGGATGACTTTGAGCAACACAATCTTTTTGCTTTAATGTCATGTCAACCTACATCCTTTAAGGAAGAAGCTAAGGAGCCACATTGGGTTCAAGCAATGAACCAAGAAATTGACTCCATTGAGAAGAACAAGACATGGGATCTTGTTGATTTGCCAAGACACAAGAAGAGTATTGGTGTCAAGTGGGTTTACAAAACTAAACTCAATGAAAAAGGATAGATTGAAAAACACAAGGCAAGACTTGTTGCCAAAGGATTCTCACAACAACCAGGTATTGATTATGGTGAAACTTTTGCTCCAGTAGCAAGATTAGACATTGTAAGAACTCTATTTGCCATAGCAGCACAACACAAATGGCAAGTATACCAAATGGATGTCAAGTCAACATTCTTGAATGGTTTCTTAGAAGAAGAATTTTATGTCGATCAACCACCTGGATTTGAAGTCCAAGAGCACCCAGCCAAAGTGTATCGGTTCAAGAAAGACTTGTATGGCTTAAAGCAAGCTCCAAGAGCTTGGTACAACAAAATTGACACTTATCTGATCAAAAGTGGTTTCAGCAGAAGTCAAAATGAGCCAACTCTCTACACCAAAACAGATAAGCATGGTAAAATTCTAATTGTATGTTTATATGTTGATGACATGATCTACACAGGAAATCTTGAGTTAACAGATTTCAAACATGCCATGCAATCTGAGTTTGAGATGACAAATCTTGGCATAATGAAATATTTTTTAGGGATTGAGGTTAATCAATCAGCCAAAAGCATTTTTGTCTGTCAGCAAAAGTATGCAGCAGACATCATCAAAATATTTCGCATGGAAGAATGCAATCCAACAGAAAATCCCCTACCATTAGGCACAAAATTGAGCAAGAATGATTAAGGTCCTACAATGGAATCTACTTTATACAAAAGTTTAGTAGGCAGTTTGTTGTATCTTACAACAACTAGGCCTGACATTATGTATGCATCCAACCTTGTTTCTAGATTCATGGAATCACCCAAAGATTCACACTGGAAAATGGCGAAATGAATTTTGAGATATGTAGCAGGAACTCTCAATTTTGGCTTATGGTACACTAAATATGATAGTAATCAACCCTCTGGTTACACAGACAGTGACTTTGTACGCAGCCTAGATGACAGGAAAAGCACATTAGGATATGTTTTTCAACTGGGCACGAACCTGATTTCATGGGCATCAAAGAAGCAGCCAATTGTATCAATATCTTCTGCAGAGGTAGAGTATGTAGCTGCTACCTCAGATTCATGTCAAGCTATATGGCTGAGAAGAATATTGAAGGATATGTCACATACAGAAAAGGATCCAACTACTATTTTCTGTGACAATACATCAGCAATTGCTTTATCCAAGAACCATGTGTTTCACAAGAAAAGTAAACACATTGACACTCGGTTTCATTTCATACGTGAGCTAGTCAATAATGGGGATATTGCACTACAATTTTGTGGTTCTCGAGATCAGCTTGCTGATATATTTACAAAGCCACTAGGAAAGTCAATTTTTGATTTTCAGAGACAACACTTAGGCATAGTCAGTGCTGATGATTGTAACTATTGAGTTTAAGAGGTAGTGTTAAATATAATGTAACCTCAACAGTCTGACTGTACACTGTCAGTTGTACTGGACAGTTGTACTTTCTATTTTTGTCTTTCTTGGGCCTATTTAGCTCAACCTTCTTGCATTGTAACTTGGTTCAGTACTTCTTCATACATTTCAATATACTGTTCTATTATTTTCTCTCTGCATTTCTCTTTGCTTCACAATTTATCAATTTTGGGGATGTCTCTCGAGTTCTCCACATGTTTTATTTCTCTGTGATTGGTTTATTTATTCTAGTGAATTTTATGCTGCGAATGAATTAGTTCTTGATGGGAATGATTTATTTCTCGCTGTGATTTTCTTGCTGCATTTCATTTTTCTTCATGGAGGTTGTCTCCATTTTTCTCACGTGGCTAGAATAAGCCCCAGACTCAAACCTTGCTTGCAATTTCTTTTTAAACCCCTATATGTGTTTCCTTTATCCCTTGTATGCGATATCTTTATCATAAATGAATAGAAAACATTTGGATTTTAAATGTCATCAACCTGTCAACAGTAATTTCGCTTTCTCTAAACTACTTACTCCTTCTGAAAGTTAAGATCTACTACTGCTTCCTACTAATAAAAAGTAATGAAGGCTCGTAATAAATGAGATAATGATCTATAATTCCTTGTGATGAGTTCAATTGTAGGCAGGTCTTGGATACTCGTTGGTTTAGCACGATGTGTGATTTATAAAAGGATATTGTGATACAGTTACCATGTTACTACGTATGTTTGATTATTCAAAACACACATCGTTGCATTGGAAACTCCCTTTTCATAGTTCTAGTTCCGATACATGGGGTTAAGAGCGCCCAACTTTTAATCCCCTTTATTAAACACACAATAATTTTTAAAAAATGGGTAGAGATAATTTTTACCTATCCCGACTAAATTTGCGTTTTCCATTATAAACATAATGGTTGTAATCGGTTGCTTGTAATAGTTATAGAGTTTTCAAAACCTTCCATTAATTTCACAATAGGAGATTCAGGCTTTAGTTATATACCTCAGACAAATGGACGGCATAACCATTCAATTTCTATAATATAGAATAATGGAAGGTGTAGCCATTCTTCCATGTATTTTGTTTTTTACCTATAGGACCTATACACAAAAATATGAAGAAAACCAAATAATACAAATATTGAGGGAGAAACATTGGAGGATCTCATTTACTCCTTTAAGGTAGTAATTATCCTATGTCGTCAATCCTGGTATAACTTCTTCACATTGGTAAATTTCTTCACGGTTTTGAGATATCCTTCAATGACCTCAAGATTCCTTCATGGAACAACGCTCAAATTATGATCTCATTTGTTGAATAATAGCCTCTCGAATTAAGACTGTAACTAACGATAATAATCAATTATTTTGACAAGAGATTCTCAATCTTCAAGTATTGACACGTTTTAAAAATAATTTTCTGCACTATTACCGCAACCAGATTATTCTCTACAACTATCTTAAGGGAGACTGTGAAACATGTACATAATTCCAAAAAACATATCTTATGAGTACAAGGTATGGAATGTCTTTCTTTTCCTTTCAAAATTTCTCTTGATGAAACTCTAGGATATAATTTTTAATGATCATGATCTATAATACTAGGGAAAAGAAACACCAACAACCTTAAGAATCATTTTTAATGATCATGCGCACGATGCTAACCAACTGAGAAGTCAAAACACTCCAACAAAGAAATCATGTATGTGGAAGAAAATGCGATGACACACCAGGCTCTTAAAACACAACAAGAATATCCCTTAATCCTAATCATTAGGTTATATGTATGCATGGAATTCAGTAATGAGAGTGTCTTGATAGTATTAGATCACCAAAACATTAATTAGTATTGAAAAATAAAAACAATTGATACAATGAGACACACAAAGCCAAATAAAGAAGGAATATCATATAATTCTTATAATGGTTAAGTTATGAATGATATCATGTGTTTCTATGCATATGATGATTATGGTTTATTTTCATGGAGATTATAATTTACAAAATTTATAAATTTATAAAACAGTGGCAGATTTACAGAATAATACAAAAAATTCAAACAAAACAGATCTGAGTTTCGATAGAAGTGGTCTACTATGATTTAAAAACAAAATATACATACCAAATTCAGTTGAATTAAAGCTAATGGTTTTGGACGAGGTACACAAGAAACCATATTCTAGTCATCTGGGATACCAGAAAATGGTAACAACAGTAAGGAAGATATTTTATTGGTTTAATATGAAGGGAGGAACAACAAAATACTTAGCTAAGTGTCAATATTGTCAACACGTGAAAGCCGAACACCAACTTTCAGCTGGCCTGTTGTATCCCTTACCTATGCCGGAATGGAAATGGGAGACTATATCACTAGAATCTATTACAAGTTTTCCTATAACTCAAAAACAAAATGATTCAATTATGTTGGTAATCGATAAGCTTAGTAAGTCTGCACACTTTATTCCTCTTAAGTCTACTTTTAAAGCTATTAACATTTCTAAAATATTCATGAAAGAATTTTTAGACTACATAGTATTCCTAAAACGGTGATTTCAGATAGAGACGTAAAATTTACATCTACATTTTAGAAATAATTCTTTGGAGGGTTATATACTAACCTGAATTTCATCACCGATTATGATCCACAAATAGATGGTTATACCAAATGAGAAAACCATATCGAAGAATATATGCTATGCATGTACGCAATGACAAAATCAATCCAGTGGGAAGACTACCTACACTTGGTGAAATTTATGTACAACAATGGTTAGCGAACTTCGGCTAAGATGAGCCCTTTCAAAATACTGTACGACAGAAAGTGTACATATCTGATTAGATGGGATAACCAAGTTGACAGATTCATGGTGGGATTATAAAGTCTCTAGGAAGAATACACACAACAAAATTTAAAAGAGGCACATGAAAGACATAAAAGTTAAGCAACCCTGAAAATAAGACACCTAGAATTTCAAGTGGGAGACCACATCTATTTAAAATTCAAGGCCAAAATAAGTTCACTAAAGGTAGGGAATTGTGCCAAGTTGGCACACATCTTTTGTGGTCCTTTCAAGATCTTATCTTGAATTGGACCCATGGCGTATCAAATTTCACTTCCCGCCAATCTAAAAATTCATAATGTATTTCATGTTTCTTTGTTAAAGAATTATGTTCATGACCCTAATCATATGATCGATTGGAACTTGGTGCAGGTGGGACCAGAAGGCGAGTTCCAAGAGGAACCTCTACACATTCATGAAAGGAGATAAATATCACTTCAGAACAGAGCCATTTCCCAGGTAAAAGTGCAATGGAAGCACTTTAGTCCTAAGGAGGCCACTTGGGAGTTGGAAGGAGAGTTGCATAATTATCATCTGATCATATTCTAAGGAAGGGATGAAAACTAAGGACAATGTTTTATTGAAGGGGGAAAGGATGTAACATCCCCGAAAATAAAATATTTTTAAGTTTGAAAATACTTAGGAAATTATTTCCGTTTTTGGTAAATTCAAAATTGGAAAATTATTGCAATTTATGGAAATTTTGAATTTTGAATTTAGTTAAATTTAATTTATGAGTATGAATGTTGGGAAAAGATTTTATTTGATTCAACTACCTCTTTGACCATAACACTTGCAAGAAACAAATATTTTTTCTATTTATTGTTGATGGACAAATGGAACAACCAGGTTGAAATAATATGACCATGACTCCATTCCATGAGTGGGGAACATGTTCAAACTGCCTCAGAGTTGAATGTTACAAGTGGAAAATACAGAATTTGGCCTTTGTCACCCCCTGGAAATGATGGATTTTGAAAGCTACGAAAATTCCCAAGGGGAAAAGACCTAGGCACAATTGTTTTTGGATATATATATATCATATGGGAGGAGGCAAGATGCTGCCTAGTATGATGGGGAAAATAATTATCTCTTGCTATTATGAAAACTATTTTCTGAGTGAGAGGCAAGGAGAATTTTTCTGAAATAGAAGGACTATAGCTGAGGAAGAGTTATAGAGTTTTCCCTCATGGATTCATGGTCAGGCTAGGTGGTGAGCGGTGCAAGTAGGTTTGGTTGTTCCCTTCTAAGTTTGGGAGGAACTTGGTTGTTCTATTTCTTGTATGATAATTTCCCACATATGTCCATATACTCCTTCTCTGATTGAACGTTATTTGTTTGATGACTGATATAATGCATCTCTTTAATTATGGATGAATGGATTTATTGACTCAAATATTGTTGAAATGAAATAAAATGTAGTATAACTCTCACAGTTTTATTCTATCCCTTGAGTAAGATATTTTCTGTGTATTAACTGTAAATGGGACTGTGTTATATAAGTATATAGAAGATGTAATTAAACTTATTACATATCCCAAAATTAGGCTAAAAAACAAAGGTGTATTCAACCCTACATAATTACTACGTTTATAATCTTCCAACAATGAAACATCATTACAACAACGGAATATATTTGTTAACCAGTCACTATAGGAGCCTGGATTGAACCCTCCAAAATAACGATATTCTAGGTAAGACAGTTAGTTCGCTTACTAGAACATGGATTGATAAACTCTGAGAGTACTGTAAAGGAACTCGAGTATCTTTTGCGTGAGGAAATTTCCAAAATTCGAGGATTTCATGCACACAAATCCTGAAAAAAGGCCAAGCGAATTTCAGTTAATATTTAGTAGGAAGCAATCGAAATTCTTATGATGAATGTAAAATTAAATTACCAAGGAAAAAAATTATAAAAGAGACAACACATGAAAGTTTTGGACTGTACTTAACTTGGGGTCTAAAGTAAAAGTTGTCTTCCTCCTCGACCTCCTTGACAACGTCGTACACAAACCAAAGGGGGGTTGGAGGAGGCAAGGACTGCCTGATGGGTACCCTTGTAGTCAAAAGGGGCCCATCATTAGATTTTAGAAACCAAACATTTAGCAATATTTCCAGAAAGAGAATAATCATACATCATCCAAACAAATATAATGAAGAATGTACATTGTCAATCCAGGATCTTCAAGATTTGCCCAACTGGCCATATAATGAGGTTATGAAATTATTCTTGTTTTAATCAAAATCCTCTTGAAATAAACATCACAAATAGAATTTTCAATAAACTTGAGTTTTCTTTCATGGATGCGATTTCATAAAAGCAGTTAAGACATTCAAACCTTTAGGACAACAAACAAGGTAATTCTTCGGCCAGGTCGCAAAGGCCCGGAATAAGCTAAAATGACGAAAGACAAAAATGGTATTCATACTGGTACAAAAGTGTCATAGATTAAGGTAAAGAACTGTGGATTAAAAGGAATGTCATTTAAATTTTTGGATAACATGAACTGAATTGAACATGCCAAGAAATAAGTTCTCACGAAATTAATTGTATTGCAAAAGATTTATCTCATGAGTTCTTTAACATTTTACCACACTTTTTTTTTTTGGAATACGTCAAATGGAGTAAAGGCTGAGCATTACTGGCATGCTTAAGAATTTAAGCATTTCGTTATTTCATAAGGCAGGGATATAAAAGAAAACTAATTAATCCTTTCAAAGAAACAACTCGGGACCTTCACGAGTACCAAGACTTTACCCTCATAAATTTATAGACCAAGGATATCACTAAAAAAAATCCAGAGTTACTTGATATCGCCGTATATTTAACAAAAGGGAAATAATCAATGACATGAAAGTCATAAGGAAACACTCCTCCACACAATTGTGAAAACCAGNAGGGTAGAAAACCCGAGAAAACAACATAGCACACAGTCAAAACCACAAATCGATTTTGAAGCTTTACCGAAGTAACAGATTTTCTGAAGCGCTCAAGTACGAACTATTGTTTTACCTCGAGCCTGTAAGGTTCGAGGAACTTAAACAAAGAAACATTTAAAATACAGTAAGTCATCATCACACATGGTCCGAGAAAATAATACGAAGGATAGGTATAAAACCAAAGTAAACCACAATACACTACTTAGTGAAATTCCATTACCAAAATTCTACACCAGACCCTCTTAAGAGTTTTTGAAAGAATTGATACATACAGAAAAACATTTCTTAAAATTGAAATTCGGATATATAACAATGAGAGAATCGTTACCTAGTTTATGGTAGCATTTGATAGATGTGTTCTGCCATGCTCTTCTCTAGCAGAGCGAGCCCAAATCCACCAAAGCGATGGTTATGCTACCATGAAATACTGAAAGAGGGTTATCACAATAAACAATGGGCACGCTACATAGAGCCGAGAGGATGGGTGAAACAATAGACTTGGGAGAATCCCCGTAGGTTAAGCTTAATGGAATTAATATAGATTTTTACCCAGCCCATGTGATTATATCAATGTGGAAGCAATTTGATGGAAACAGTAAACAAGTGATGGTCCCAAGCAGACGAGTTATAGACCTCCATAAATGTCATTGGCAGGGCTCATTTACACCATGATAGTCATATACTCTCAGACTAGGACAAGTGTAACGACATATTAGTTCTAGGTTATAGTTTAGTTAGAGTTCTATACTTCATTCCAAATCCATTATTCCTTGTTCTAGTGTTAGTTAGAGGTTTAGTCCTAATAAGTGGAGTAAACAACTAAGAATAAGCAACAGACACCCAACCGTTTGATTCAATTTTTTTAGGCCTTAATGCTATCACGTGTCGAATGTCATGTGGATAGAATGTGTTCTATCACACAAGTCTGAGGGGTCAATTTCATTAATTCAAATCCAATATAGAAATACGCATTTATTAATTTCCATAGTATGTATATAACTTCCGCTTATTGAATGTTTACTCTATGGTGAATATATATAAATTCCTTAATACGAAGCGAGTGCCAAAATGTGCATTTGTTGCTTTCCATAATATGTATATAAATAGCTTGCACAAATTGAATGTATACTCTATGGTGAGTAACTATATATGTATATAGTTACATTCACTTATGTATCAAACTACCTTCCTTAAGAATAGGAATAAGTTAGAGTTCTTTAGTTCCAATTGTCAAGGATATGGTAAATGTAAAGAACGAAAAATAAAAAGTAGTGTTAAATCACATCATTACGCAAAGAGACTTGAACACATTACAACGATGTTGTTCAAAATTTCTTAGAGAGTATGATTTTGAGATTTCCTACTTAAAAGGAACAATGAATAAAGTGGTTGACAAATTGAGTCGAAGATGACGCGTATTTTCAATGATACCTCTTCAAATGAATCTGCGTGAAGAGATTCTAAATACAACATGATGCTGACCGGTATAAATAGGGTATGGAATTTTTCAGGAAAGACACCATGATGGTACCAAATGGGGGAAATACTATGGACAATTACAGATATTTGAGATATAATAATAGGATTTAGTTCAACCCAATGACGAATTGAGAAGTTTTGATCTTATTCTAAGCTCAATGAGTAGTGAACATGGCTCATCCAGGAGTAATGAAGATGACGACCGACCTTAAGCCCTTGTTCATCTGGAAGTGATAAAGGAGGACATCGTTAACTACATGGGGAGATGTCTAGAAGGTCGGTAGGTGAAGGATGAATGTAGACATCCAGAAGGATTACTACAACCACATGATTTTATGGAATAGAAATGGGAAGTCATCTGAGGGAATTTATTGTTGGGATTGTCATTAATGGTAGGGAGGAATGACTTGATTGTGATGACAATTGACACTCTAACGAAGAGTTTACATTTTTTACCTATGAGTACAATGCATCAAGTGCTAGGTATAGCTACATTTTATATCAGAAAGATTTGAGACTGTCAGACATATGAAAGGAATCATATGCAATCAGGGATTCAGTGTTTTCAAGACGATTTTGGACAAGTTTCCAAAGATGCCTTGGGAACACCACTAAACCTTAGTACTACATGTCATTGAGATAGACATGACGACCAAAGGAAAAAACTAGCTTGGGAAGGTTGTGTTGCGTATGTTTGTGTTTGACCAACAAACACGTTGGGATTTGTCATGGCCACTGGTCAAGTTTGCGTACAAAAATAACTACCAAATCACCATTGAGATGGCGACATCTCAGTTTCTTAATGGGTGACTATGTCAGACGCCTTTGAGTTGGTATTGAAAGAAGCGAAGGATCTATAGAAAGGCAACAAAATAAGCGCATGACCGATAGAAATGTTTGTTGATACACATTTCATTCACCATAATTATGAAGCGACTAACGGCTAGACATGACTCATTCCTGGGGTGTTGCACAATGTTTATATTGTATCTCTGTGCGACTTTAGGTCAATGATCCTGCGCATGTGATTGAATTGAGTTCTTGGCAGATTTTAGGCGAGGGTGCACTCGCGGAGGAGACAATCCACATTTTGGACCATCGCATTCAATAGCTATGGCATCGAACAATCGATCAGGTGAAGGTCCAATACGACAACTGGTTCGCACTCGACAATCTAGGAGGACGCATATGATATGCGTCATCAATTTCCATTTTTGTTTGATAGCTTGACATATTGATATTTTTAGACACCTTATTTTGACATTTATATATTGCCAAACTTTGGGACAAAGTTTAAAAGAAGAGGGGGTGTATGTAACATCTTGCTCTTGTGCACACTAAGCAAAATTATCCTTTGAGGACACTTCCTTGCAAGTGATCTAGGTCATTATAGTCTTGGTTGTTTACATTATGATTATGATATATTTTGGATTTGAGTATATGTTATTTTTGTTGTATTTACATCGACATGTGTTATTGACTAGGTTCTCCTAAGTGTGCAGGACTCTGGACATTTGAGGATACCAGGGCATCGATTAAACTCCTTGGACTCTGGATCGAGTAAGGGAGTGAATTGTTAGGATTTGAATGTTGTTTATGTGACATATGTACATATGATTAGATATTATGATGTTGATTGTTATCGATGACATGTTTCTTTGATGGATGTAGGCTGACAATAACTTACCGACAAGACCCACATTTGGAGTGAAAGGGTCACACATGACAACTAAAGACATTGAGGGAGATGTGTGGCAGAAACCCTACCACAACCTACTAGCACTCCCTCCATGGCTCGAACTATAGGTTAACAACTACCTAGTTATAGAATAAGCATGATGCCATGAAAAAAAAATGTAACAGTTGCTCACGATGATTCTAAGGGGCGTGCAATAAGGAAGAGTCCTTATTCCTTTGAGGCCCTTAGTCTCCCACAAGGTCAATCGGTGAAGTATTGACTCGAGGGGTTTGATGTGTACTAAACTCATTCAAGAGGCAAGTGGCACCTTTGGAGCACATAGTGTGTCTTGAAGGGAACGTTGCGCAAATAAAACAAAATCATGCGAGCAACACCCTTGTAGCATGTAGTGTGTTATGAAGGGAACACCGAGATTTTAACTATGTTAAGTTAATAAACCTAGTGACTAGAAAACTATACCTCCTTAGGACATCATTGGCCTTAAAATGAATGATGTGATGAGTAAAGTTTAATAATAAATTTTCCCTTAAGAACTGTTGCCAAGCCTAGTGAATTTAAAACCCAGGTCTAAGTAGAACCTCTGAAAAAAAAAGCTAATTAGACATAACAAGAAGGGGTTAAAGAAAATTCAATCTTTATTAATTAAAGTGAAATTTTTAATGAAGGTTTAATTATAAAAAAGGGAGTAAATGGTTGTTTGTCTAAACTTGCTAATTCTAAACTTAGTTAAAAAAACGGGAAACTTGAAGAAAAAGGGGAACTTAAAGAAAAGGGAAAACTTAAAGAAAAAGGGGAATGTCTAACTTAGTAAGGAATCTAGCCTTTGTGACTTTCTATTTAAGAACTCAGCTACGATTTAAGTAAGGCATAAATCATTTAAGAATTGTAAGGGAATAGTGGGACACCGAGGAGCATTTTTAGGAACGCTTTTAGGTGGGTGAGGCATTTAGGAAAATTTAATTAATTAATAAATTGATTTTCTTGTGCCACTAGGGGGTCAGGTGACATGTGTACGGGGGAGGTTTTTCCTAATTAAATAAATGAAAAAAAATTCTAATGAGGGTTTGGGAAAATAATCACTTGAAAACTATATTAAAAGGCTGGCAGAGGAGGAGTATGGATTACGTCTAGTTTGCCTAAGGTTATGCTGTTGAGATTTCATCTTCACTAGATTTTCTCTTGTGGGAGTTGGAACACCCAGATCGGGTAACGAGTGGTATCTCGACCTTGCGAGGCGAGATGAGAGATAACGTTCTCTATTGTTTGCATGGACCCTTTGCAGCTCAGGGGGCTCAGGGGAAGAAGAGTACGCCTAGCATTGGCTTGGAGGTACCGGTGAGGTCCCATAAATCAAGCAAGATCATGATGGATTCGGTATGCGTATTTGAATTTTGTTATATTTTAGTTAAAATTTTCCTGTGTATGAGATTATAGTGATGATGAAGCAACTGATGCATTTGCAGTTGACATTATTCTATCAGTTCATAGTGAGGCTTTAAATCTAAGTTTTTAATCAGTTTCAATTCGTATTGGGGTTTTAGGTTGTTGGTTTGTAGTCAAGTTGGGCTCTTAAAACTCATTTTTCTGGTAGCCCCTCCCTTCAGTAGCGATTACAGTGAATTTTTTGAGCAATATAGTTGAGAAATTATAGTGGATTTTGTTGAGCGATTACAGTGATTGGTTGAGTGACTTTGTTGGGAGATTTAGAGTGATTTTTGTTGCGTGATTTATATTTATTTTCTTGGGGGATTAAAGTGATTTTGTTGGACGATTTTGTTTCTTCTACAACAAATTCTTGGCATAAATTTATTGTTGCTTCACCAACAATTTGGTTTTCTTAACTCTCTCTGCATTTTTTTATATTTGTTAGCGTTTATATTTTTCTATGCTCTTTGATTTTATTTTATCCCTTCATGGTGTTTTCAAAAAAAATTAAGTGCTTATGCAACCATCACATTGAGTATCCCTGTGTCCTTTGAGAGAGTCTTGATGACCCACATGTACAAATTAAATTTTTGTGTTGCCTAACTATTCTTGTAGAAACAAAAATGCCGAGTGATACTTTTGAAAACAAAACACTGAGAATTTTAGAAACTTTTTCTGGCCCTTAATCAGGGGAATCAATACTAGCAATCGGTTTCAATTGTTTTTAGTGAGTCAAGTTCAGCCTGAAACTTGCAGTTAATTATAAAATAAATAGGATGTCATGGGAGTAACCACCTAGGATTTATTCTTAAAGGTTTCGACCCTCTAGTTCAGGTTTTTTTCTAAAGGGAATACAATTTTAGGGGAGGTAAAACCTTTGCAAGAGACCTGTTGCCTTCTCAATTTCAATATGGGTATGCCGAGGAATATGGGGGAGTATCCTTGAGCTATAGCAACCCCTTTTTATTTTACTCGGTCATTCGTTAGCGACCAGTCAACAACAAGTGGGTAAGCGCAATTGTGAACCTAAATGCATGAATAAGAATGCCTGAAGACTCGTTGTCTTCAGTTGGTAACACAAGAGTCTTTTACCCTAGAAGACCAGAACCATTGGGAGAAACCTCCCACTCTGGCACGGAGCGTTGGCTCCCTTGTGGGCATCCTTATGGCCTATCCTAGGTGGATTGGCACACATTGTTGGGTGACTTCTCTGCTTCTCTAGAGGAGTATTGTCAGGCCCATCCCTCACAGAGTCTTGAGTTCCTTTTAGCTGCTTCGACATGCAAGAAACCAGCGAACTCGTGGGGAATCCAATGCTTCCTACCTCAACGACCATCTATGTGCTTCAATGAACTGGAATGTGTTTCCCTATAATACCTCTTCCATCTTTTTTTTTTGTTTTGGGTGGTTGCATCTGTGAGGTGGGTTACCGAATATGTCCCTAAGATGGTATTCTTATCTGCTAGTGTCATCGTTGTTCCTAACAACACAATTTCCTTTCCAGACTGCAAGTTTTTATTCGTTTCAAAAAAACTTTAATTACACCATAATATTCATGTCAGCCTGTGCTTTTTTATTCCAATTTGAAATCTTTGTGGAAGCTTTTTCCTGATAGGCCAGAAGGCCTGAGTATAGATATTCTATTCATTAAACTGTGTTTGACCATCGAATTAATGCATGAATAAAAAAAATTATGTTCTCTTTTAGTTAATGTTGATTGCACGAAATGGTCACTAAGGACAAGTTGTCGCGGTTAGAATTTGTGGTAGATTAAAATTATAGTATTAAATGTTAGTGGCTCCTTTTACATTTAAATAAGAAAAACAAATAAAATTTGAATATTTAAATTTAATGACTTGTTAATCAAAAATTAACTTTGCATTCAATCCTTTATAGCTTTCTTGGTTTTTTGTTTTTTTAAGGAGATTGTGTAAAACAATTTTGAATTAAAAAATTATTGTTTGTGTGAATTTATTCATTTAACTTTGCATTCAATCCTTTATAGCTTTCTTGGTTTTTTGTTTTTTTAAGGAGATTGTGTAAAACAATTTTGAATTAAAAAATTATTGTTTGTGTGAATTTATTCATTTAGAACAAAAGTTTAAATTCATTTATTCTGTTGTAAATTCATATATTCGCAGAGGAACAATAATCAAGAAATCATATTCATATTATTGAGATGTCTTTTATTTAGTAAATTAATGAACATATTTTTTCTTGCATTAATTGAAACTTAGTTAAACGCCATAAGGGTCTAAGTATCCATAAGGTTATCAAACTCTCATTTTTCCAATGATTTATTAGCACATTGTTTCCCTGGCTACCTTCTTTCATCATGATTAAATAATCATTAATCTTTGGTGGAGTCTAATTAACATGTTCGTAGAGGTTGAATGCTCACACACCTGGAAGTTAAGAAAAATGTTTGATGCGCCTAAAAATTTGATTATGTAGATGGATTGAGTATTTAAGTTTGTAGATTTAATCGTGCCAGGGAATTCTGTTGATGTGTAATGTCTTAATATATGGATTATTGCACTGGAATAATGTTAAGGTATTGAATGATGGTTTTAGATATTGATTATTGCACACATTAAAATTTAAGGTCAGGAATGGTGGATTAAGATATTAGATTTCATGCACCTGTGATTGTTGTGATTAGTAGTTAGATTTTTGGCATGCATTAACTATTGATGATGCATGTATAACTAAGTGATTAAGATGGAACATGTGCATTGAATGATGTATGGTGTAATGCTTAGATTTTTCTTTTCTCGTGCATAATGAAAATTTAAGGTAATGCTTCATTGATGGGCTCTTTATTGTGGCGCTCAATGAAGGGTCAATGTATTGAATGATTGTTGGTTATTTACTTCTTCCACCAATTACTTTATTGTAACAAATGATTGCGTCATTGTGTGTTCGTCATTCACGGCGATAATGTGTCGGATTAGCTTTGTGATCGTTGTAAATGTGCTATTGTTGTTTCGCTTAGATAATGCACTATTGTCAATGATGTTGTTATTAATGGTGAGGTATTTTTTTTCCTAACACAACTTTAAGAGAAAAAAAAAAAGTTACATGTTGTGCATCATTTTTGTGGTGGTAACAACTGGGTCGTTACATAAATGGACTAAGGATATAAGAGTTATGAATCATAGGTGTTATGAAATATATAGATTCGGGGTTGTAAACAGTAAGAGTTATGGATCTTAGGTATTATAGGGATTAAGGGTTATAGGGATCATAGGATTGCAGGGATGGTAATGCTTAGAACTTGAGGGATTATAATGTTTATTGCTTATATTAGAGGTCATAGTTGTTTGGATTCATAAATTTAAATGGATTATAGATCAGGGTTTAAGTGTAAGGGGTTGTAGTAGTTATGAGATATTGTGTTATGAAATAAGGGAATATAGAAGTTTACGGTCAAATGCTAAACATTCGAAGGCTATATGTGTATTACGTGTTAGGGGTTATAAGTGTCTATGGTAAAGGGATAACATCAAAAGTTATTATTACTAGGGGTTATGGATTCATGGTCATAAGTTTTAGAGATGATATCTTATATGTATTAAGAATAGGGATGATATCTTATATGTATTAAGAATGATTTGTTATAGTCATATATTTATATGTAATAGGGGTTATAGTCAAATATTTATATGTAATAGGGATGATATCTTATATGTATTAAGAATGATTTGTTAAAGGAGTAAAATAATTATATTTTTTATTACTCGAAAGATATAAGTATATGGTTAGGAACAATGGGTTATTCCAATTAGGTTATAGATGAAGTTTTAGTAGTTAAACCTTAAAAGGTTTATATGTTCTAAAAGTTAGTAATTATATTAGATGTTATAGGTGATTATAGAGCACTCCAATACTCTTGGCCATAATTATACGTTGAAGAAACTGTTTTAAGTCGTGTTCTCTGGGCCATCAATACATGTTGAAGAATTTTAAATCATGTTCTCTTATCCATCCTTACATGAAAACATTTGAAATACTTTTAGAGTGGTTGTGTGGAGTCTTGTGCAAATAAATGCCTCACGTGGAATTTGGAGGCCCACCACAAGTTTTGTTTAGGGTACATTTCAAATCGTTAGTTACCAGAAAACTGCATTTGAACGATTGATGCACTAGTTGACGGAAAACCGCATTTGAACGGTCGATACAGTAGTTTCTTTAAACGCAGCGACGTAGTGCGCAGAATAGTTTCCACGTCTAATTCAGAGAGGCATTTTTGGCTCGAATTATAAGTAATTGAGGTCAACTGTTTTTGGGTTTTAAATCAACAGGAACTTAATTTTCGCGTCCGCGTTCTCAGTTGGAGTGTCTCAAAAGTGAGGGAAGTTAATGACGGAATTTTGTCTTTCATTTCAGGTGAAGTAGGGTTTTCATCTAGTGGATATTTCCTGGATTATTGGATTATTGTAGGGTTTGGTTTATATAGAGTGATTGTGTGTAGAGGTGCTTTATAATTTAGTATGGAAAAAAGTTGTCATTTGATGTTAGATTACAAAGATTTTAAAAAATATATATTTAATTAAAAAAGTTGGTTCAATTAATAAAAACAAAAATTAGAAGGTAAGTATATCCTACTAGTGGTCAGAACTTGAGGAAAGGTTAAATGTTTGGACGTCTAAAGATTTGATCCCTCTAAAATCTTTAAATCCCAGATTAAAATGAATGTATGGAAGTTATTTTAGAGCTACATAAAAATACGTATATGGATGACACAACCTATCCCTAACTATAAATATAAAATATTTATGTATGGTTGTTCAATTGATGCAATATGTTTATGTTAATAACTTATATTAAAATTTAGATATGCATAAAAATTGAAATGAATTGAGTTTAGTAAATTTCATATAAAATATTAATTTAAAAATAATAAATGTTAAAAACTGCAATACTAGTTATGTTAATTAAGAAAAATAAAATGGTGATAATATTAAAAATGTTTATTGTTATTAATAGGTAAGGGTTTCCTTAAAATTGTACTCTTACTTGAGCACTATATACATCTTTTCTATGTTATTATTAGAGGTTATGACACATGGCTTCTGTTATGATTAGAGGGTATAACACATGGATGAAACCTTCATAAAACCTTCAGTGGAATGCAAATGATATGCAAGTAAACAAAAAAAAAATTACATAATCTAAAACAAACATAAAGAAAAAACATCTATAAGTATAATTATTATTTAATTTTTTTTTTATAATATAATACTATATTTGCAAAAAACAAAATGAAAAAATCTAAAAAATTAGTTTAAAAGCAAGGTGACAATTAAATGCTTGTCATTTATTATTTAATTTTTTTTTTATAACATAATACTATATTTGCAAAAGATAGAATGAAAAAATCTAAAAAATTACTTTGAAAGGAAGGTGACAATTAAATGGTTATGTCATCCTCATCTTCTATTCCAAGATTGATTTTAGCAGTACTTTGTATTTGTAGTAGAAAAATAAATGTCATCCTCATTTTTTATTTGAACATTGAGCTTAACAATCCTTTGCATTTTGTTATAGAAAAATAAATCTCTACATTTTATAAAAATAAAATATTTTAACTATAACTATAAAAAAGTCAGATTTTTTAGGTTACACATTTTTATATATATATTATTAAAAAAAAACATGTTTATGTAAAGGATGCTCTCTTCGAGTTTGTTACCTTGAATAACAGTAAAGGACTTCCATCTCTGTGCCTGCATGCAGTCCTGAAAGAATGGTGGATCAACTAGAGGATGTAGCCATGGACTATTAGGGATAACAATTAAAATTTTCCGAACTGCTGCGGAAACACAACAATTTTAAAAAGATAATTGTGTGGGGAACATACTCAATGATGATTTATATAAAATAAAGACGAAGTCAATCAAGCCAATCAGAATAAGAATATATTAACAGAGTTTGGGTAGGTATTCCTTTGAATAATCTCTTTTACTTTATGGGAAAGACTATGAGTTGCGTGAGATTTTAATGGAGAATTATGAGAGAATTTAATTGAAAGGAATTGTTCATAAATACTAACAGAGCTTTATAGAGTAAAGTTAGATTTGAATAATCATAAAATAGATAATTTGTATGGGAGATCAGATTTAAAAATCAGTATAAAGCCAATCATAATAAGAATATATTAACAGAGTTTCGGTAGGTATTCCTTTGAATAAGTCTCTTTTACTTTATGGGAAAGACTATGAGTTGCGTGAGATTTTAATGGAGAATTATGAGAGAATTTAATCGAGAGGAATTGTTCATAAATACTCACAGATCTTTATAGAGTAAAGTTAGATTTGAATATTCATAAAATAGATAATTTGTATGGGAGATCAGATTTAAAAATCAGTATTAAAAATCAATATCATGGAGTAGAAGCATTTTATCTTGCAAAAAAGTGAAAGAGCTCTCTACTCCCTCTCTGTCTTTCACCATCCTTGCTCCACCTACATTCCAGTGAAAGAGCTATCTACTCCCTCCGCGTCTTCCTTTCACAATCCTTGCTCTACCTACATTCCAGTTATGGTGAATAAATAATACATAATATCATACAATAACACATAAACAACAAAAATTAAATGTAACCATACCTCCTCCATCTTGGCTTTCCCTTATACTGGAATCTACATCATCCATATCCATAGTGATAGGGTTTATCTGAACCCAAACTCGACTCAATATATGAAGAGGAAAAATAAGAGTAGAGAAGAGATCATCAAAAGGGAAAATGCGAAAACAAACCAAGTGAACGAAGAAAGCATAAGATAACATGCCCATGCTAAATCCAATAAAGAAATGATGCACTAGAAATATAAATGGGCATGTAAACCCAATAAAAAAATGATGAAATAGAAATATAAATAGGAGAATCTCGATCAGTAACAGAAAAAAAGAACGCTAGAATCCCAAGATGCGAAAAAACTCTCCTGTGTAGTCATCCCTGCAATGTGAATCTCGGTGCGATGTGTTGGTGGATTCTTTGTAGCTTTGGGGAAAGGGCTTTAAAAATGGATATTACTAGGAGAAAAGGCTCGTCATGGAAGTTCCATTACTCACCCTCTGCCATTACCTCTACAAATTCTTCCATCTCTCTCAGCCCAGTGCTCTTGCACATGGTTTCATAGCCAGCCTACTGCTCCTGCACAAAATAAATGACCTGAATAGCCAGCCAAACAAAAAAACAGCAAAACAAATATCAATTAGGGATGATTGATAAACCAGGAGATACATACATTTTCAACTGTAACAGAAGGGAGACGGGGCGTCTGTTGAGATAAACACCGGAATTTTTTACTCCGTCCCAGCTTTCAATCTTAGTTGCTTGATGGAAGCCACTGCGCATTAATGTGAGAATAAA
>JASDQU010011653.1:203584-214842 GCA_032191745.1 Picea mariana | reverse complement strand
TGGGAGGTACCGTTGAGGTCTTGACAGTCGGCGGGTGGGAGCAGCACGGAGCGCGTGGACGTCAAACGAGGTGAGCGATAAGGCAAAGGTACGTTCGTTATTTTGTAGAGTAGAATGCATTGGTAACTTATGCTTGATCTGTATGTTGGTTGTAAATGGAAGAATTCGGTCTTGAGCCCCTGCCCATTCATTGTTTGCCTAAATATTTTGTGGTCAACGTTCTGGTTTGGGTTTATTGTTCCTTGGTTTTGACCTTATGCTTCCATGATGCCCTTCATGGCTTTATATTCTCGAGATGTGATAAGCATAAACCTCTACCTGTGGTTGCTTCCTGTATTTTGACTTGTTTTATTTTCTGCGCTGTCGTCATGTATCGGTGGTAAAATCCTTACTTCTGTGATGGTAGTTGTGGCAACATTTGTAAATCTATCTATATACATGTTATCCCTGCTGTGGTAAATCAGCAGGGTTTAGAAAGAAAATGTAAATATATATTAATAAAATGGTAGGTTGAATCTTCAACGATGGTAATGAGGTTGTCTGTTGACCTAGCTCTGCATTTTATTTTTGGTTGTAATTCTCTGCAACCTAGTGGAGAGTAACTGCACATTTTGACCACTTGATCTTTGCAATTGGGTTTTTATATCTTTGCATTGTGTTGTGTTTATCAATGAATTGGGGAAAGTTACCCACGCGGTTTCGACCACATAATTGCTGCATTTTCGTGTTACTTCTCTCTTCATTTCCATTGATGTTTCTCTGTGAATTGGGTGTGAATACCCACCCGGTTTCAATCACCTTGATCTCTGCGATTTTGGTTTTTACATCTCTGCATTTTTCTTTATTTATTTTATGGATGAATTATTTTAGGACCCCGACCATGCATTCATAATTATCTCCTCGGATAACCATGGATTCACCTCCCTTTTTCAGAACGCGATTCATCATTGGGTAATAAGTTTATGGTTACAGGTTGTTATTGGGTAATTTTTTTTTATCTGGGCATGCTTTATTACCTCCGTGCATTTTTCCCGGGGTATCTCCTTCCTAGCGATTCTGCCATTAATCGCGACTGACCATTTCCCTCTGCTGCATGGAAAAGTTCCTGTAGGGGACTCGAATTTCCTTTACAACCGTGGCCTGATACCCACGTTTTCCCTTTTCCTCATTTTTTTTTCTGTCAGCAAAAATCTCTGCATGGATGGCCGTAAAGTTCTGTAGTCGACCAGAGTTCACCTCTTGGGGTGAATTTATGGTTACTTGCTTGAATTTACCGACATATTTAATTGCTTGAATTTACCGATATGTTTTAGTATATAATCTACGCTTGAATGCACAATACATAATTGCTTGAATGCACAGTGTATAATATACGCTCCTTATGTGATTTGACATGAGATTTAAACAATTGACGAAACAATTTCAACTGTAGCAACACAAAATTTAATTGTGGGTAGGGATTTTGTGAAATTAAATGCATTCGGGTTACAGTTGCCTGAGTTTTCCCCTGCCCTGAGTTCTTGCTTTATTCTTACCCAACAATGCCAATTTTGAAGGCCTATTTCATCTGCACTTCCATCTTGTGCCTTGTCACTTGCTTACGATCACTACCCAGTTATAGGATTTTTGCCTTATCTTTAAATACAGAACTAACTGCTTGTGATGAGGGACTTGATATCGCTTCTCGTTTTTGTAATATTAGCATTCTAGTTAATATGGTTGCCTAGTTGTCGATCTATGCCTTGGGTTAGTTACTTGTTATGGATGGAGTGGTTCCACCACACTTGCCTTATCCCCCCAAATATTATAAATTTCCATAGCTCTTTTAGCATAGAATGGAATAATGAGAAGTTAAATTTTATGTGTTAATATGTAAATTGTGATGTCCTTTAAGGCCAGGTACAATATGTTATTATGGTGTTAGTGATTGGGATCCTTCCTTATTTCCTTTATAATCAAGCCCCTTACCTTAATATACCTTGGTACAGGGTTGTAATTTATCCTTGAAGGCTTGTGTTGTTAAAAGGTACTAATCCTTTAATCCTTTAATAGATAAATAAAGCATCCCTTACTTCCTTAAATTGCTCTTTAAAATTTGATCCTGTAGTATTACCTTGGAAAAATGTATATTTTCTTTAAATGTGTGAATATGGAATTGGTAATAAATGCTTGATTTAACACCTGAGTAAGACGATTTATTTCTTTACGTTACCTAGTGAGCTACATAAGAGTGGTGTTGGTTACATGCGTTGAATCACTTGATAAGTGATGCCTGACTTAATAGAGCTTGATCTTAAAAAGATACTAATCGTACTTAAAGAGTTTAGACAATTCAAAATCGGAGCTATTCCCTAGTGTGTCCTGCTATTCTTTATATAAATCCTATTGCTCAATTGGCTTTTGTTTTATTGCGTATTGGGTTTTTCTGTGTTGCCATTAATTCTGGTGGGCACCCTTATCCGATGGGTTCCTTCTGTAGGGTGATTTTATTTGGTTGGCTTAGGGTTGGGCTGTTAAATTTAGGGTTAATAAAGTTGTTGTTTATTTCTATGTTGACGTTTAGGGTCGGGTTAATTTAAGGTTTAGTACTAAAATTGGAATTGTCCAAACTCACAGTTGTATGATATCAGACCCTTCGATCTGATAAAGCTAGTCGCTCTGTATATAAGTCTGTGGGTGTGGTTATTTTCTATGTAAAGAATCCAGTGTTGTATCAAGAGTCTCGGGCCCTTTAAAGGCAGGGTTTCTACTCTTGTGACACACGTCTAAGGTCATATCAGTAGTCTCGGGCTCTTTAAAGGCATAGTTCCCACCACTGTGACCTCCTAACAGAGATTACTAGTTTCTGCCTGAGGAGTCGGCTAGGAGCCTATCTAACATTCTCTCTCTCCGGAGGAGAGAACTAAGATTAAACACCCTGCTTTCCTGTGCAAAAATAGTAAAATCTACTACTATGGATTGTTCCATCTGTGTTCGTACTGTACATAACACATTATGTCGTTTAATGCTTGCGATTACTTGTTGTGTGCCTTATGTCTATGGTTGTTTAATGCTTGCAGTTACTTGTTGTGCGCCTTATGTCTTCTTGTTGTGATCATTGTGGTTGCGTCTTGTTAGTCGTCGGGTGGCGACATAGAGTCAAGTGTGTCTGCTTCCTTTTTACACGCACACACACACTTTTAAAAACAAAAAAAATTGCACCTGTTATCAGAGTTGTTGTCATAACAAGGAGGTTGTTACACAAACTCTCATAATAACAGAAGGTTTTTCCAGTGCTTCCGCCATGTCTTTTCCATTTAACACAAGGATGGCATATAGCTACCATCCCTTGCCCATTATATTTTGTAGTTGCAAGGAAGAGATGAACCCCAGAGAAACTCCCTAGTTTTGACCCACAATCATGTGTCTCTATCACTCATCATTGACCAAGCTCAAACGATTTGTCTTACAGTTGAGTATCGCCTCATGTGATTCCAACCAGTCCATACTGATCATATAATGAACCCCACATTTACCCATAATTTGTTTTTCTAGGGTTATTATGAAATACTTTCATTTATTCTCTAACATTTCTTAATGATACTATGATGTGATTTAACACTACTTTTTATTTTCATTCTTTACATTTAGCATATCCTTGACAATTGGAACTAAAGAACTCTAACTTATTCCTATTCTTAAGGAAGGTAGTTTGATACCTAAGCGAATGTAACTATATACATATATAGTTACTCACCATAGAGTATGCATTCAATTTGTGCAAGCTATTTATATACATATTATGGAAAACAACAAATGCACATTTCGACACTCTCTTCGTATTAAGAAATTTATATATATTCACCATCGATTAAACATTCAATAAGAGCAAGTTATATACATACTATGGAAATAAATAAATGCGTATTTCTATACTGGCTTTGAATTAATGAAATTAACCCCTCAGACTTGTGTGACGGAACACATTCTATCCACATGACATTCGACATGTGATAGCATTCAGGCCTAGAACAATTGAATCAAACGGTTAGGTGTCTGTTGCTTATTCTTAGTTGTTTACTCCACTCATCAGGAATAAACCTCTAACTAACACTAGAACAAGGAATAATGGATTTGGAATGAAGTATAGAACTCTAACTAAACTATAACCTAGAACTAATATGTCGTTACACTTGTCCTAGTCTAATAGTATATGACTATCATGGTGTAAATGAGTCCTGCCAATGACATTTATGGAGGTCTATAACTTGTCTCCTTGGGACCATCACTTGTTTACTGTGTCCATAAAATTGCTTCCACATTGATATAATCACATGGGATGGGTAAAAATCTGTATTGATTCCATTAAGCTTAACCTACGGGGATTCTCCCAAGTCTATTGTTTCACCCATCCTCTCGGCTCTATGTAGATTTCCCTTTGTTTACTGTGATAACCCTCTTTCAGTCTTTCATGGTAGCATAACCATCAATTTGGTGGAGTTGGGCTCACTCTTGTAGACAAGAGCATGGCAGACCACATCTATCAAATGCTACCATAAACTAGGTAAGGATTCTCTTGTTGTTATATATCCGAATCTCAATTTTAAGAAATGTTTTTCTGTATGTATCAGTTCTTTCAGAAACTCTTAAGAGGGTCTGGTGTAGAATTTTGGTAATGGCATTTCACTGAGTTTTGTTTTAGGGTTTACCTTGGTTTCATACCTATCCTTCGTATTGTTTTCTCAGACCATGCATGATGATGACTTACTGTATTTTAAATGTTTCTTTGTCTAAGTTCCTCGAACCTTACGGGCTCGAGGTAAAACAATAGTTCATAGTTGGGCAAATATTGAGGATCCTGGATTGATAGTGTACATTCTTCATTATATTTGTTTGGATGATGTATGATTATTCTCTTTCTGGAAGTATTGCTAAATGTTTGGTTTCTAAAATAAAATGATGGGCCCCTTTTGACTACAAGGGTACCCGTTAGGCAGTCCTTGCCTCCTCCAACCCCCCTTTGGTTTGTGGATGACGTTTTCAAGGATGTTGAGGAGGAAGACAACTTTTACTTTAGACCCCAAGTTAAGTACAGTCCAAAACTTTCCTGTGTTGTCTCTTATATAATTATTTTCCTTGGTAATTTAATTTTACATTCATCATAAGAATTTCAATTGCTTCCTACTAAATATTAATTGAAATTCTCTTGGTCTTTTTACAGGATTCGTGTGCACGAAATCCTCGAATTTCGAAAACTTCCTTACACAAAATGTACTCGGGTTCCTTTACAGTACTCTCAGAGTTTATCAATCCATGTTCTAATAAGCGAACTAACTGTCCAACCTAGAATATCATTATTGTGGAGGGTTCAATCCAGGCTCCTATAGTGACTGGTTAACAAATATATTCAGTTGTTGTAATGATGTTTCATTGTTGGAAGATTATAAACACAGTAATTATGTAGGGTTGAATACACCTTTGTTTTCTGGCCTGATTTTTGGATATGTAATAAGTTTAATTACATCTTCTGTATACTTATATAACACAGTCCCATTTACATTTAATACAAAGAAAATATCTTACTCAAGGGATAGAATAAAACTGTGAGATTTATACTACATTTTATTTCATTTCAAACAACATTTGAGTCAATAAATCCATTCATCCATAATTAAAGAGATGCATTATATTAGTCATCAAACAAATAACGTTCAATCAGAGAAGGAGTATATGGACATATGTGAGCAATTATCATACAGCAAATGGAACAACCAAGTTCCTCCCAAACTTAGAAGGGAACAAACAAATCTACTTGCACCACTCACTACCTAGCCTGACCATTAATCCATGAGGGTGAACTCTAGAGCTCCTCCTCAGCTATAGTCCTTCTATTTCATAAATATTCTCCTTGCCTCACACTCAGAAAATAGTTTTCATAATAGCAAGAGATAACTATTTTCCCGAGCATACTAGGCAGCGTCCTCCCTCCTCCCATATGATATATATATATCCAAAAGCAATTGTGCCTAGGTCTTTTCGCCTTGGGAATTTTCATAGCTTTCAAAATCCATCATTTTCAGGGGGTGACAATGGCCAAATTCTTGATTTTCTACTTGTAACATTCAACTCTAAGGTAGTTTGAACATGTTCCCCACTCATGGAGTCATGGCCATATGATTTCAACCTGGTTGTTCCATTTGTCCATCAACAATAAATATAAAAAATATTTATTTCTTACAAGTGTCATAGTCAAAGAGTTAGTTGAATCAAATAAAATCTTTTCCCAACATTCATACTCATAAATTAAAATCAACTAAATTCAAAATTCAAAATTTCCATAAATTGCAATAATTTTCCAATTTCGAATTTACAAAAAACGGAAATAAATTCCTAAGTATTTTCAACTTAAAAATATTTTATTTTGGGGGATGTTACATCCTTTCCCCCTTCAATAAAACATTTTCCTTAGTGTTCATCCCTTCCTTAGAATAGGATCGGATGATATTTATGCAACTCTCCAACTCCCAAGTGGCCTCCTTAGGACTAAAGTGCTTCCATTGGACTTTTACCTAGGCGATGGCTCTGTTCTGAAGTTATATTTCTCTCCTTTCATGAATGTGTAGAGGTTCCACTTGGAACTCGCCTTCTGGTTCCACCGGCACCAAGTTCCAATCGATCATATGATTAGGGTCATGAACATAATTCTTTAATAAAGAAACATGAAATACATTATGAGTTTTTAGATTGGCAGGAAGTGCAAGTTGATACGCCATGGGTCCAATTCAAGCTAAGATCTCGAAAGGACCAAAAAATATGCATGCCAACTTGGCACAATTCCCTACCTTCAGTGAACTTATTCTGGCCTTGAATTTTAAATAGATGTGGTCTCCCACTTGAAATTCTAGGTGTCTTATTTTCAGATCCGCTTAACTTTTCTATATTTCCTGTGCCTCTTTTAAATTTTGTTGTGCGTATTCTTCCTGGAGACTTTATAATCCCACCATGAATCTGTCAACTCGGTTATCCCATCTAATCATATTTGTACACTTTCTCTCATCCAATATTTTGAAGGGGCTCATCTTAGCCGAAGTTTGGTAAACATTGTTGTACGTAAATTTCACCAAGTGTAGGTAGTCTTCCCACTTGATTGATTTTGTCATTGCGTACATGTGTAACATATCTTCTTCGATTTGGTTTTCTCATTTGGTCTGACCATCTATTTTTGGATCATAATCGGTGATGAAATTCAGGTTAGTATATAACCCTCCAAAGAATTATTTCCAAAAAGTAGATGTAAATTTTACGTCTCTATTTGAAATCACTGTTTTAGGAATACCATGTAGTCTAAAAATCTCTTTCATGAATATTTCAGCAATGTGAATAGATTTAAAGGTAGACTTCAGAGGAATAAAGTGTGCAGACTTACTAAGCTTATAGATTACCAACATAATTGAATCATTTTGTTTTTGAGTTCTAGGAAAACTTGTAATAGATTCTAGTGATATAGTCTCCCATTTCCATTCTGGCACAGGTAAGGGATGCAACAAGCCAGCTGGAAGTTGGTGTTCGGCTTTCACGTGCTAACAATATTGACACTTAGGTAAGTATTTTGTTGTTCCTCCCTTCATATTAAGCCAATAAAATATCTTCCTTAGTGTTGTTACCATTTTCTGGTATCCCAGATGACTAGAAGATGGTTTCTTGTGTACCTCATCCAAAACCATTAACTTTAATTCAACTGAATTTGGTATGTATATTTTGTTTTTAAATCATAGTAGACCATTTCTGTCCAAAGTCAGATTTGTTTTGTCTGAATTTTTTGTATTATTCCATAAATTTGCCACTGTTTTATAAATTTATAAATTTTGTAAATTATAATATCTGTGAAAATAAACCATAATCGTCATATGCATAGTAACACATGATATCATTCATAACTTAACCATTATAAGAATTATATGATATTCCTTCTTTGTTTGGCTTTGTGTGTCTCTTTGTATCAATTGTTTTTATTTTTCTACATTAATTAATGTTTTGGTGATCTAATACTATCAAAAAACTGTCATTACAAAATTCCATGTGTACATATAACCTAATGATTAGGATTAAGGGATGTTCTTGTTGTTTTATAAGAGCCTGGTGTGTCATCACATTTTCTTCCACATACATGATTTATTTGTTGGAGTGTTTTGACTTCTCAGTTGGTTAGTATGGTGCGCATGATCATTAAAAATGATTCTTAAGGTTGTTGGTGTTTCTCTTCCCTAGTATTATAGATCATGATCATTAAAACTTATATCCTAAAGTTTCATCAACAGAAAGTTTGAAAGGTAAAGAAAGACATTCCATACCTTGTACTCATAATATATGTTTTTTGGAATTATGTACATGTTTTGCGATCTCCCTTAAGACAGTTGTAGAGAATAATCTGGTTGCGGTAATAGTGCAGAAAATTATTTTTAAAATGTGTCAATACTTGAAGATTGAGAATCTCTTGTCAAAATAATTGATTATTATCGTTAGTTACAGTCTTAATTCGAGAGGCTATTATTCAACAAATGAGATCATAATTTGAGCATTGTTCCATGAAGGAATCTTGAGATCGTTGAAGGATATCTCAAAACCGTGAAGAAAGTTACCAATGTGAAGAAGTTATACCAGGATTGACGGCATAGGATAATTACTACCTTAAAGGAGTAAATGCGATCCTCCAATTAGTTTCTCCCTCAATATGTTTCTTATTTGTTTTTCTTCATATTTTTTTGTATAGGTACCGCAGGTAAAAAAAAAAAATAACATGGAAAAATGGCTATGCCTTCCATTATTCTATATTATAGAAATTGAATGGTTATGCCATCCATTTGTCGGAGGTATATAACTAAAGCCTCAATCTCCTATTGCAAAATTAATGCAAGGTTTTGAAAACTCTATAACTATTACAAGCAACTGATTACAACCATTATGTTTATAATGGAAAATGCAAATTCAGTCGGGATAGGTAAAAATTATCTCTGCCCATTTTTTAAAAATTATTGTGTGTTTAATCAAGAGGATTAAAAGTTGGGCTCTCTTAGCCCCATGTCTCAGAACTAGAACTACGAAAAGGGAGTTTCCAATGAAACGATGTGTGTTTTGAATAATCAAACATACGGAGTAACATGGTAACTGTATCACAATATCCTTTTATAAATCACACATCGTGCTAAACCAACGAGTATCCAAGACCTGCCTGCAATTAAACTCATCAGAAGGAATTACAGAAATGAATTACAGAAATGCCTCTGAAAATAAGTAACCAAATATGTGATCATTATCACAGTTATTACGGGCCTTTGTTACTTTTTATTAGTAGGAAGCAGTAGTAGATCTTAACTGTCAGAAGGAGTAACAATTTTAGAGAAAAGGAAATTACTGTTGAGAGGTTGATGACATTTAAAATCCAGATGTTTTCTATTCATTTCTGATAAAGATATCGCATACAAGGGATAAAGGAAACACATATAGCGGTTTAAAAACAAAATGCAAGCAAGGTTTGAGTCTGGGGCTCATTCTATCCACGCGAGAAAAATGGAGACAACCTCCATGAAGAAAAATGAAATGCAACAAGAAAATCGCAGCCAGAAATAAATCATTCACAACAAGAACTAATTCATTCGCAGCATAAAATTCACTACAAGAAATAAACCAATCACAGTGAAATAAAACATTTGGAGAACTCGAGAGACATCCCTAAAATCACAAGGTATTTCGTTCGATGACTTTGGCCATGCAAAGAAAATACCAGACAGTTTATGTTAAGCCAACAACTTCTCACTAAGGCATGTACTACTGACCCCATTGCATTGTGCTTAATATACGCTTGTTTTTGAAATACCAATGGAGATTCACCCTTGCGCACAAGTATAGAGTCATTTTGCTTGGGGAAGAATATAAGATCGTAAATCCTAAGTTTCTCTATAGTCTAAGTCCAATATAATATATAGATATATATATGAATGTAAGGATAATTTTAGGAATGAATGGGATGTTGGAGTGATGGAATTTTACTCACTTAGGAACTCTCTTCCTTGTGTATAGACTGGATAGAAATGTCAATGTTGATAATCATAATACAAGAAAACTTATCAGAGTTTAATAATGGAGGTAATTGTCACCTTTCCCTAACTACGAGTCTATTAAATGAATTGGAGATTTATGTTCTTTAGAATTTTTTTTTTAATTGGTAAATTTGAGGTACATTAATATTCCACTTGTTTTAGCATTAAATATATTAAAATTATATATCTCATACATTTCTCCATCAAAGAGGAAAATTGGCAAGTCAAACTCTTGCTAAAAAATCACAAATATAGTCATTACATACTTTAATAATATCCATTATGAATTTCCATAAATGGAAATTTATTTTTCCAATAAATAACATTAAAATAAAAAAAATTGATTCTTAAGGATGTCATAAGATATCATACCAATTGATATGCAATTCAACCTACAAACTAAAATACAACAATAAAAAAATGATTGGGAGACAAAAAACTCATATTGCTATAGAGTAGAAAAAATGTATAGATCCATAGAGAAGATGCTAGGAGTAACAACAAAATACCATCAACTTTAAACAACAAAAGAAGGCACCCTTTATTAGGTTGTGTGACTTTGCTTTCGACAGCAAAAAGGAACATGTTGATTTATTTATGGAGCGCTCTACAAAGTGGGATTGGCGAGCATTATTTACAATGTTACTGAATGCCATAAATAACATTCTAATGGAAATTATCGAGAACCATATTCCATTGCACTCAGAAATGTGGTTTATTAAATAACTAGCATATGTAATTGACATGTTAATTATTTATTTAAGAAACTCTCTATTGAACTAGACTAGTGAGGAAAGTTTACAATAGAAGTTGTTGACAAAATACTACATGTCCTCATGTTGGTTGGCGAAGGAAGGTGGGCACCCTCTTTGGTGGCCCAATCACATATGTGCCAATAAGAAGATACCCTAACATATATGTGCCAACCACTCTAATCATCAATCGTTAATTGAATACCAACCTCTCACGGAGAACGATCCACCTATGTGAACGGAGTAGTATTGTGTTCTGATTTCTGGACAATTAACTTGTGTTAAGGCAAAAGGACATTCCTTCCATTTGATTTTCGTAGTTCCTAGAGTGTGTGTGATACCCCGAAATTTCAAATTCAAAACTTATTGTTATTTTTATTCTTTTGTTATCAACACATTATTGATATTAGTGATCTAACTCAAAAAATTA
>JASDQU010011653.1:163427-191936 GCA_032191745.1 Picea mariana | reverse complement strand
TAAATAGATGTGGTCTCCCACTTGAAATTCTAGGTGTCTTATTTTCAGGTCCGCTTAACTTTTCTGTCTTTCATGTGCCTCTATTAAATTTTGTTGTGTGTATTCTTCCTAGAGAATTTATAATCCCACCATGAATATGTCAACTCGGTTATCCCATCTAATCAGAATTGTATACTTTTTGTCGTACAGTATTTTGAAGGGTCTCATCATAGCCAAAGTTTGCTAACCATTGTTGTACGTAAATTTCACCAAGTGTAGGTAGTCTTCCCACTTGATTGATTTTGTCATTGCGTACATGCATAGAATATCTTCTTCGATTTGGTTTTCTCATTTGGTCTGACCATCTATTTGTGGATCATAATCGGTGATGAAATTCAGGTTAGTATATAACCCTCCAAAGAATTATTTCCAAAAAGTATATGTAAATTTTACGTCTCTATCTGAAATCAGTGTTTTAGGAATACCATGTAGTCTAAAAATTTCATTCATGAATATTTCATCAATGTTGATAGCTTTAAAAGTAGACTTCAGAGGAATAAAGTGTGCGGACTTACTAAGCTTATCGATTACCAACATAATTGAATCATTTTGTTTTTGAGTTCTAGGAAAACTTGTAATAGATTCTAGTGATATAGTCTCCCATTTCCATTCCGGCACAGGTAAGGGATGCAACAGGCCAGCTGGAAGTTGGTGTTTGGCTTTCACTTGCTAACAATATTGACACTTAGATAAGTATTTGGTGTTCCTCCCTTCACGTGATGACTAGAATATGGTTTCTTGTGTACCTCGTCCAAAACCATTAACTTTAATTCAACTGAATTTGGTATGTATATTTTGTTTTAAAATCATAGTAGACCATTTCTGTTCAAACTCAAACTCAGATCTGTTTTGTCTGAATTTTTTGTATTATTCCGTAAATCTACCACTGTTTTATAAATATATAAATTTTGTAAATTATAATCTTCGTGAAAATAAACCATAATCGTCATATGCATAGTAAGACATGATATCATTCATAACTTATAACTTAACCATTATAAGAATTATATGATATTCCTTCTTTATTTGGCTTTGTGTGTCTCTTTGTATCAATTGTGTTTATTTTTCTTCATTAATTAATGTTTTGCTGATCTAATACTATCAAGACACTCTCAGTACTGAATTCCATGCGTACATATAACCTAATGATTAGGATTAAGGGATGTTCTTGTTGTGTTATAAGAGCCTGCTGTGTCATCGCATTTTCTTCCACATACATGATTTCTTTTTTGGAGTGTTTTGACTTCTCAGTTGGTTAGCATGGTGTGCATGATCATTAAAAATGATTCTTAAGGTTGTTGGTGTTTCTTATTATTATCGTTAGTTATAGTCTTAATTCGAGAGGCTATTATTCAACAAATGAGATCATAATTTGAGCGTTGTTCCATGAAGGAATCTTGAGATCGTTGAAGGATATCTCAAAACCATGAAGAAATTTACCAATGTGAAGAAGTTATACCAGGATTGACGGCATAGGATAATTACTACCTTAAAGGATTAAATGAGATCCTCCAATTAGTTTCTCCCTCAATATGTTTCTTATTTGGTTTTCTTCATATTTTTGTGTATAGGTCCCACAGGTAAAAAAAAAATACATGGAAGAATGGCTACGCCTTCCATTATTCTATATTATAGAAATTGAATGGTTATGCCGTCCATTTGTTGGAGGTATATAACTAAAGCCTAAATCTCCTATTGATAAATTAATGCAAGGTTTTGAAAACTCTATAACTATTACAAGCAACCGATTAAAACCATTATGTTTATAATGAAAAACACAAATTCGATCGAGATAGGTAAAAATTATCTCTGCCCATTTTTTAAAAATTATTGTGTGTTTAATCAAGGGGATTAAAAGTTGGGCACTCTTAACCCCATGTCTCAGAACTAGAACTATGAAAAGGGAGTTTCCAATGCAACAGTGTGTGTTTCGAATAATCAAACATATGTAGTAACATGGTAACTGTATCACAATATCCTTTTATAAATCACACATCGCGCTAAACCAACGAGTATCCAAGACCCGCCTGCAATTAAACTCATCAGAAGGAATTACATAAATGAATTACAGAAATGCCCCTAAAAATAAGTAACCAAATATGTGATCATTATCACAGTTATTACGGGCCTTCATTACTTTTTATTAGAAAGAAGCAGTAGTAGATCGTAACTGTCAGAAGGAGTAACCAATTTAGAGAAAAGGAACTTACTGTTGAGAGGTTGATGAAATTTAAAATCCAGATGTTTTCTATTCATTTATAATAAAGATATCGCATACAAGGGATAAAGGAAACACATATAGCGGTTTAAAAACAAAATGCAAGCAAGTTTTGAGTCTGGGGCTCATTCTAGCCACGCGAGAAAAATGGGGACAACCTCCATGAAGAAAAATGAAATGTAGCAAGAAAATCGCAGTCAGAAATAAATCATTCCCAGCAAGAACTAATGCATTCGTAGCATAAAATTGACTACAAGAAATAAACCAATCACAGAGAAATAAAAAAGTTGGACAACTCGAGAGACATCCCCAAAATCGCAAGGTATTTCGTTCGATGACTTTGGCCATGAAAAGAAAATACCAAATAGTTTATGTTAAGCCAACAACTTCTCACTAAGGAATGTACTCCTCACCCCATTGCATTGTGCTTAATATATGCTTGTTTTCGAAAGACCAATGGAGATTCACCCTTGCGCACAAGTATAGAGTCATTTTTCTTGGGGAAGAATTTAAGATCGTAAATCTTAAGTTTCTCTATAGTCTAGGTCCAATATAATATATAGACATATATACGAATGTAAGGATAATTTTAGGAATGAATGGGATGTTGGAGTGATGGAATTTTATTCACTTAGGAACTCTCTTCCTTGTGTATAGACTAGATAGAAATGTCAACGTTGATAATCATAATATAAGAAAACTTATCAGAGTTTAATAATGGAGATAATTGTCACCTTTCCCTAATTACGAGTCTATTAAATGAATTGGAGATTTATGTTCTTTAGATTTTTTTTTTAATTGGTAAATTTGAGGTACATTACAATATTCCACTTGTTTTTAGCATTAAATATATTAAAATTATATTTCTCATACATCTCTCCATCAAAGAGGACAATTGGCAAGTCAAACTCTTGCTCAAAAATAAAAAATATAGTCATTACATCCTTTAATAATATCCATTATGAATTTCCATAAATGGAAATTTATTTTTCCAATAAATAACATTAAAATAAAAAAAATTGATTCTTGAGGATGTCATAAGATATCATACCAATTGATATGCAATTCAACCTACAAACTAAAATAGAACAATGAAAAATGATTGGGAGACAAAAAACTCATATTGCTACAGAGTAGAAAAAATGTATAGATCCATAGAGAAGACGCTAGGAGTAACAACAAAATACCATCAACTTTATACAACAAAAGAAGGCACCCTTTATTAGGTTGTGTGACTTTGCTTTCGACAACAAAAAGGAACTTGTTGATTTATTTATGGAGCGCTCTACAAAGTGGGATTGGCGAGCACTATTTACAATGTTACTGAATGACATAACTAACATTCTAATAGAAATTATCGAGAACCATATTCCACTGCACTGAGAAATGTGGTTTATTAAATAACTAACATATGTAATTGACGTGTTAATTATTTATTTAAGAAACTCTCTATTGAACTAGACTAGTTAGGAAAGTTTACAATAGAAGTTGTTGACAAACTACTACATGTCCTCATGTTGGTTGGAGAAGGAAGGTGGGCACCCTCTTTGGTGGCCCAATCACATATGTGCCAATAGGAAGATATCCTAACATATATGTGCCAAACATTCTAATCATCAATCGTTAATTGAATACCAACCTCTCACTAAGAACGATCCACCTGTGTGAGAGGAGTAGTATTGTGTTCTAATTTCTGGACAATTAACTTGTGTTGAGGCAAAAGGACATTCCTTCCATTTGAATTTCATAGTTCCTAGAGTGTGTGTGATACCCTGAAATTTCAAATTCAAAACTTATTATTATTTTTATTCTTTTGTTATCAACACATTATTGATCTTAGTGATCTAACTCAAAAAATTAATGTTTTAGTTATTATTTTATTAATAATAAAAGTGGAAGCACACCTGAAGTGGATTGTTAAAAGAGAAAATACATTGATACAAAGAGAAGCACCAAGTGACATCAAAAGAGGGACAAAGTGGTGAATATGTGTTGAGTTAACTCAACAAAAGTGAAAAAAGATCTTAGGTTTTTAGGAACATGTGTAAAAATAAGATTGACACGTGGTCAATGAAGAAAACTCAATTTGACAGATATTCAATGAGTAGGAGGCTCATACAAGTGTCAAATACATAGGCAAATCTTAAAAAATAAAAGATAACAAAAAGAATGGGACACCATTCTAAATAAGATATGAAATCTCACAAATACTTACATGACACAAAGATATTCATGTAATTCTTATAACCATATGCACTGCAACAAGTCACTTGGTTAGTTTTGGATCGATATTTAACTCAGAGTGGGCATATGTGGTAGCTCTGATATAAGGTTGGGAGGAACGGTCCACTTGACTTTTGTTTTCCCCTAAATAAATCTCGGTTACATGTTTTCTTCCATTCTCTTCTCAATTAAGTTATTATTTCTTTAGTAATTTGTGCATAGTATATTTTGATTAAATTCAATTTTAAATGTAAGTTTTGAATATTATGTTAGAATTTTGTTTCCATGGAATTTGAAGTTTATAGATAATTTATAATTGTTTTTAATCTAATTAAATATTAGAGGATTTTACCGTGTATCATTCCATTATACAATTGTCACGATAAATATGAGAGACAAATGATTATATCCATAACCAATACAAAAAGTATAAGCAAAATTGTCAAACATAGAGGAAACTATATAAATGGAATATACAACCAACCTGTTAGATGCAAATTATAATGCAAATTTCGTGAAGATGTTGTAGAATATATACAGAAATGAAACTATATAAATGGAGATACAACCAACATGCTAAATGTTAAATGATAATGTTGTTGCCATGAAAAAAATCTTGAAAGTAAAAATAAGGTTAAGACTATCGATTATTAACAACTAAATGACATAACAATAACTAGAAACAATTGGGTAGTTTTGTAACCCTCTTTAAATGATAAGGGAACTAAAAAAATTATACGAGCAAGGAAAGTAAAGGCCAGAACCACTTGCAACCACAAACTAAGAAACAAAGAAAATTTTCCATTGATAAATAGTTAACAGAGCTACATCATTATTGACTTGACTTTGTAAATTAACACGAGTGAAAGTCATTTTTACATGAACAAGGGTATAGCCTAATTTTAGTTAAAAATGGAACAATAGTAACATAATCCCTTATACACAACCATACATCCATGGAATCCTTGCAAACGACATGCAAAGAAAATATTCTACTTATTGTTGAGATTAGACCAAAATAGTCGACAGATCTAGGACAAGTAACCATCCCACTAGTTCGAATAGAGAATATGGTTAACATACACTCATCCAGATATAAGGTTTATTTAAAAACCGAGTTACCTATAAAGGTTGAACACCCTAGCTAAGAAATCATAGTCATTACCTGTCACAAGGTTTTAAACAAAAAAAAAAAACTTAAAGTGGCACCTGGGTATGGTAAATTTCACAGTTACAAAAGGAAAACACTTAAAGTTAAACTTAAAAGGTATTTAGATGGTTGATACAGGTTAAAACCTGCTAGTTTGGTCGAGCATACTTGCATTGACGCGTAACCATTACATAAAGAAACAAAAACTTTCATAAGAGGATGACAAAGAGTTAGGGTATGAAATTCTTATGAGGAAAAACTCTAACCCGAGATGGATTTCCTATAGAAGATTGTCTCAACCAACTAGATTCAACATTCCTTTCTTATGGGTACCCTCAAACATAACAAAGGGCCCATCATTAGATGAAGTATAAAAAAATATACCTTCAATAAAAAGGAAGAACTACAGAAGAATCTAAATGTAACCAAGAGATTCATCTCTTAGAGAAACCTGTAAGGTTTCCAAACCCGAAATCAAGGTCAGGAAAGAAACAATAATTGGAGTATTGCAAAGAATAAAGAAAATGCACATAGGACCTTCAACCATAATTTATCAAACAAACACCTTCGCCAACTGTAGAATTGGAACCCAACAACATAAATTACAAAATTGTTTATCAATTAAGGGTGAAACCACTAAGCAATTTTTCTCCCAAGCTCCTGAATGAACTGGAAAATCCATATATTTGAACGTAGACATAATATATGCATGATTAAGTATATGTATGTGGCACAAAAACCAGAAGGTACCCTCAATCTCCGCTAGAAAATTTCCAAAGAAAATAATGTTTGAAAACTATGCAAGGCGGTCATGACTTACCTTCCCCACTCTTGTTCCAAGAAGTCACACCTAACAAACATAAGGGTTTCCACATGAGGTTGGGGAGGCGTGTGAAAATTAAGAACACAGGGTACATCAAGCCTCACATTAATAACTTCCAACCACTCATGTAAAGCTTCAAAGGTAAGGGATATCTCATTAATGAAATTTATATAATTGAGTAATGTTCTTTACTTAGTTAAGAGTAAAATATTGTGGTATAATTGTTTTTTATGGGAATGTGAAACTGTGTATCCTCAAAATTAATCCACATTGAATCCAAGTGTTTCCTATATTATATGGAGTTTCATTTAATTGTATTAGCATCGATTTACCATCGAGAGTCGTCATCGCCATGTTATCCTGCATATGACCATAACCAAATTGATGTCAAATGAGCCCTTTTCTTGTGCACAAATCCTTGCTAACCATATGCGTGAGGTTAAATGCTAGTCCCGACACTTTAATTTCCCGTTTAATCGTCTTAATTGTTTTCATGGAGGAGCACAAAGGAGGATCTAGGTGGGTCATGGAAGCACATGCTAACCAGACATGTGGTATCCTATGTCCATGGGCATTTCATCAAGGCTTTAATGGGCACCCGAATTAGGGGAATTCTCTAAAATCATTGTCTATCAATATTTAAATCAATTATTTGTCATTCATTAAATCAAATTGCATTGATTTTGATATATTTTCCTTCATTAATACATTTCCATGTAATCAATATCTTTTTCTAAATCATATAATCTAGCTTATAAAATAATCAACTCACTCATCATCCAACTAAACCACCATCATCTTATTTCACACCATCCAACTAATATTTCTCATTCCTCATCCAACTAAACCACATCATCGTCTTATTTCACACCATCCAACTAATATTAATATTTTTCTATGTTCTAGGATTACATTTACTCTAGTATTAAACACATATTCATATATACTTTGCTTTAAGTTTCTTTAAATCCTTATATACTTTGATTTAAGTTTCTTTAAATCCTTATCATTGAGCTCAATTTAAAAAAAAGGTATCCCATTATATTGTCTTTCCTCAATGATCTTTCCTTTACACATGTGAAAATATTTTTCTTAAATCTTTCTTAATTTATGTGATATTTTTCTATCTATTGCTTTTGTATATGAATTATGTGATAGTAATCAAATTTTTAATATTCTTACTTTTCATTCATTTTCAATAAAACATTTTTTTAATGTTATAATAAATATATCTAAATAATCAACATTCTAATAATTATCATGAATAATCTAAAATATAGTTAGATGTAGATACTTATTTATTGTGGATGACAAAGTATTGGGTTCTTTTTATATTCAATTTTAAATAGTCTTAAAATGAGGTAATGTGTATGTAGCACTAGTGTAGAAATTTGGCAAGAAAAAACCCTATAATAAAACAATTTTTCTCATAAAATATAGTTAATATTTATATTTGAAAAGAAAAATGTCTATAGTGAAAGAGTTTTGCTCATAAAATATAATTAATATTTATAGCAATATGTGGAGAAACAAAAAATTGTTAAATTTTAATGATTATACCATTAAAATTAGCAACTTTATATTTTTGTAATTCTAATTTAAATAACATATTCATTCTCTTTAATTTAAAAAGTTACCAAAGTTTAAGGTCCAATGTAAAAACATGATTTTTAAAAATTTATCAAAGTTTAAGATCTAATATAAAAACATGATTTAATGAAAAAGTAATTATGATCTCAATCTAATAATTAACATCTAAAAGTCTAGGATTTTTAATACTCATTATCAAATAAAAAATACTCTTTACAATAGTCCTTGTAAAAATATAAAGATTCAAAATTTCCCATTAAACAATATTTACAAACCAAAAGAGATACTATTTACAAACCCAAAGAAATACTATGTACAATACTTCTTGTGAAAAAGTAAGATTCAAAATTTCCAATTAAACAACATTTAGAAAACATGTTTGAGAATTCAAATTCAATTCAGTGGTATAGTTGAATTTTGAATTCGATTTCAAATATATTTTCCTGAACTTGTGTCGATCCCATTACCCATTTATCTAAGTGTTGCAATTCAACTTAAAAAGATGCTCTTTGTTGTTAGATGACACAAATATAACCGTTCAAATGATGAAGCACAAGATGGAGTATTAAAAATCCTAATCTTTAAATGTTGTAATTCAAACTTAAAAGATGCCTTGAACGGTTAGATGACAAAAATAGAAAAGTTACCATTCAAAAGGCTAAAATCCATTGAAAAAGCTAAAAAGACACCAAAGAGGATAGCCGTTGAAATGACGAGGCACAAGATGGACTATTAAAAACCCTAGATTAGAGGCGGTAGAAAATATCTGAATGCTTCATTGAGTTTCAACCCTAGATTAGAGGCGGTAGAAAATATCTGAATGATTCAATGAGTTTCAACTTCAGTAGTTTTTTCTGCTCTGTTTTTTTTTATTCTCACATTAATGCGCAGTGGCTTCCATCAAGCGACTAAGATTGAAAGCTGGGAACGAGTAAAAAAATCCGGTGTTGAAAGCTGGGAAGGAGTAAAAAAATCCGGTGTTTATATCAACAGACGCCCCATTTCCCTTCTGTTACAGTTGAAAATGTATGTATCTCCTGGTTTATCAATCATGCCTAATTGATATTTGTTTTGCTGTTTTTTTGTTTGGCTGGCTATTCAGTTCTTTTATTTTGTGCAGGAGCACTGGGCTGGCTATGAAACCATGTGCAAGAGCACTGGGCTGGCTATGAAACCATGTGCAAGAGCACTGGGCTGAGAGAGATGGAAGAATTTGTAGAGGTAATGGCAGAGGGTGAGTAATGGAACTTCCATGATGAGCCTCTTCTCCTAGTAATATCCATTTTTAAAGCCCTTTCCCCAAAGCTACAAGGAATCCACCAACACAACGCACCGAGACTCACATTGCAAGGATGACTGCATAGGAGAGGACGGGGCAGTGCAAACGTCTTTGTTTTTTCGCATCTTGGGATTCGAGCGTTCTTTTTTTCTGTTACTGATCGAGATTCTCCTATTTATATATCTATTGCATCATTTTTTTTAATTGGGTTTACATGTCCATTTATATTTAGTGCATCATTTCATTATTGGATTTAGCATGGGCATGTTATCTTATGCTTTCTTCGTTCACTTGGTTTGTTTTCGCATTTTCCCTTTTGATGATCTCTTCTCTACACTTATTTTTCCTCTTCATATATTGAGTCGAGTTTGGGTTCAGATAAACCTATCACTATGAATATGGATGATGCAGATTTCAGTATAAGGGAAAGCCAAGATGGAGGAGGTATGCTTACATTTAATTTTTGTTGTTCATGTGTTATTGTATGATATTATGTATTTTTTATTCGGCATAAATGGAATGTAGGTGGAGCAAGGATGGTGAAAGGCAGACGCGGAGGGAGTAGAGAGCTCTTTCACTTTCTTGCATGATGAAATGCTTCTACTCCATGATATTGATTTTTGTATGATATTATGTATTGTTTATTCGCCATAAATGGAATGTAGGTGGAGCAAGGATGGTGAAAGGGAGACGCGGAGGGAGTAGAGATCTCTTTCACTTTTTTGAATGATGAAATGCTTCTACTCCATGATATTGATTTTTAATACTGATTTTAAAATCTGATCTCCAATACAAATTATCTATTTTATGGTTATTCAAATCTATTTTATGGTTATTCAAATCTGAACTTACTCTATAAAGCTCTATTAATATTAATGAACAATTCCTCTCTATTAAATTCTCTCATAATTCTCCATTAAAATCTCATGCAACTCATAGTCTTTCCCATAAAGTGAAAGAGACTTATTGAAAGGAATACTTACCCAAACTCTGTTAATATATTCTTATTCTGATTGGCTTGATTGACTTCGTCTTTATTTTATATAAAAACTCTGTTAATATATTCTTATTCTGATGGCTTGATTGACTTCGTCTTTATTTTATATAAATCATCATTGAGCATGTTCCCCACACAGCCATCTTTTTAAAATTGTTGTGTTTCCGCGGTAGTTTGGAAAATTTTACTTGTTATCCCTAATGGTTCATGGCTACATCCTCTAGTTGATACACCATTCTTTCAGGATTGCATGTAGGCACAGAGACGGAAGTCCTTTACTGTTACTCAAGGTAACAAACTCGAAAAGAGCATCGTTTACATAAATATGTTTTTTTTAATTATATATATATATATATATATATAACCTAAAAAAATTGATTTTTTTTTATTTTTATAAAATGCAGGGATTTATTTTTCTATAACAAAATGCAAAGTACTGCTAGGCTTAATGTTCAAATAAAAGATGAGGATGCCATTTATTTTTCTACTACAAATACAAAGTACTGCTAAAATCAATCTTGGAATAGAAGATGAGGATGGCATAAGCATTTAATTGTAACCTTCCTTTCAAAGTAATTTTTTAGATTTTTTCATTTTGTCTTTTGGAAATATAGTATTATATTATAAAAAGAAAATTAAAATAATAAATTACATAAGCATTTAATTTTCACCTTACTTTTAAAGTAATTTTTTAGATTTTTTCATTTTGTCTTTTGCAAATATAGTATTATATTATAAAAGAATTTTTAAACTAATAATTATACTTATAGATGTTTTTTCTTTATGTTTGTTTTAGATTATGTATGTTTTTTTTGTTTTCTTGCATATCGTTTGCATTCTAGTGAAGGTTTTATGAAGGTCTCATCCATGTGCTATACCCTCTAATCTTAACAGAAGCAATGTGTCATAACCTCTAATCATAACATAGAAAAGATGTATATAGTGCTCAAGTAAGAGTACAATTATAAGGAAACCCTTACTTATTAATAACAATAAACATTTTTAATATTATCAACATTTTACTTTTCTTAATTAACATAACTAGGATTGCAGTTTTTAACATTTATTATTTTTAAATTAATATTTTATATGAAATTTACTAAACTCAATTCACTTCAATTTTTATGCATATCTAAATTTTAATATAAGTTGTGAACATAAACATATTGCATCAATTGAATAACCATACATAGATATTTTATATTTATAGTTAGGGATAGGTTGTGTCATCCATATGCATATTTTTATGTAGCTCTAAAATAACCTCCATAGATTCATTTTAATCTGGGATTTAAAGATTTTAGAGGGATCAAATCTTTAGAGCTGCAAACATTTAGCCTTTCCTCAAGTTCTGAGAGCTAGTAGGATATACTTACCTTCTAATTTTTGTTTTTATTAATTGAACCAACTTTTTTAAATAAAGATTTATTTTTTTAAATCTTTGTAATCTAACATCAAATGACAGCTTTTTTCCATACTAAATTATAGAGCACCTCTACACACAATCACTCTATATAAACCAAGCCCTACAATAATCTAATAATCCAGGAAATATACACTAGATGAAAAATGCTAAGATTATTTTAGATCTCAGGCGACTATATCCGTAAATCCCGCAAAACACTCGATTTGCCAATCTGGTTAAAGTCCAGAAGGAAGATCGCACGCTTATTAAATGGTTTACTGGGTATACTAGTGTTTTTCCAGTAAAGTCTATCGTTTCACTCAATTTAAATTTGACGTCTGATATAATTTAAATTAAAACACCGAACACTCAACCACAAATTTGCTTCTCTTCATTTATTTATTTTTAGAGACGTTGAACTGAGTTCGTTGGGCTAGGGTTCTGAGGATCGAAATTTACAACCTTTGCTCCAACGATGGTAAAAAAAATCTTTACATGATTAAAATTACTTCACCTGAAATGAAAAAATTCCGTCATTAACTTCCCTAACTTCTGAGACGCTCCAGCTGAGAATGCGGACGCGAAAAATAAGTTCCCGTTGATTTAAAACCCATAAACAGTTGACCTCAATTACTTATAATTCAAGCCAAAAATGCCTCTCTGAATTAGACATGGAAACTATTCTGCGCGCTACGTCTATAAACTATCCCAATTTGTCGCTGCGTTTAAAGCAACTAGTGTATCGACCGTTCAAATGCAGTTTTCCGTCAACTAGTGCATCAACCGTTCAAATGCAGTTTTCTGGTAACTAACGAGTTCAAATGTACCCAAACAAAGCTTGTGGTGGGCCTCCAAATTCCACGTGAGGCATTTAGTTGCACAAGACTCCACGCAACCACTCTAAAAGATTTCAAATGTTTTCATGTAAGGATGGATAAGAGAACACAATTTAAAATTCTTCAACGTGTAATGGTGGCCCAGAGAACACGACTTAAAACAGTTTCTTCAACGTATAATTATGGCCAAGAGTATTGGAGTGCTCTATAATCACCTATATATAACCTATAACATCTAATATAATCACTAACTTTTAGAACATATAAACCTTTTAAGGTTTAACTACTAAAACCTCATCTATAAACTAACTGGAATAACCCATTGTTCCGAACCAAATATTTATATCTTCCGAATAATAAAAAATATAATTGTTTTACTTCTTTAACAAATCATTCTTAATACATATAGGATATCATCCCTAGCACATATAAATATATGACTATAACCCATAAATTTTATTACTCCAAGCACCTAACTCTCTTAACATGATAACCACTATCTCTCATAATTCTTTCCATGAAAACTAACACTTAAGTCAGTTAACCCCTATTACTTATAACCCCTTACTACTAACTCATATTAATACTTAATATAACATGATATCTATATATTCTCTAAAACTTATGACCATGAATCTATAACCCCTAGTAATAATAACTTTTGATGTTATCCCTTTACCATAGACACTTATAACCCCTAACACCTAATACACATATAGCCTTCAGATGTTTAGCATTTGACCCTAAACTTCTATATCCCCTTATTTCATAACACAATATCCATTAACTACTACAACCCCTTACACTTAAACCCTGATCTATAATCCATTTAAGTTTATGAATCCAAACAACTATGACCTCTAATATAAGCAATAAACACTATAATCCCTCAAGTTCTAAGCATTACCATCCCTACCATCCTATGATCCCTATAACCCTTAATCCCTATAATCCCTAAGATCCATAACTCTTACTATTTACAACCCTGAATCTATATATTTCATAACAAATATGATTCATAACTCCTATATCCCTTAGTCCATTTATCTAACGACCAAGTTGTTACCACCACAAAACCGATGCCCAACATGTAACTTTTTTTTTTCTTTTAAAGTTTTGTTAGGAAAAAAAATACCTCACCATTAATAACAACATCATTGACAATAGTGCATTATCTAAGTGAAACAACAATAATGCATTTACAACGATCACAAAGCTAATCTGACACATCATTTCTGTGAATGACGAACACACAATGACGCAATCATTTGTTACAATAAAGTAATTGGTGCAAGAAGTAAATAACATACAATCATTCAATACATTGACCCTTCATTGAGCGCCACAATAAAGAGCCCATCAATCAAGCATTACCTTAAATTTTCATTATGCACGAGAAAAGTAAAATCTAAGAATTGCACCATACATCATTCAACGCACATGTTCAATCTTAATCACTTAGTTATACATGCATCATCAATAGTTAATGCATGCCAAAAATCTAACTACTAATCACAACAATCACAGGTGCATGAAATCTAATATCTTAATCCACCATTCCTGACCTTAAATTTTAATGCGTGCAATAATCAATATCTACAACCGTCGTTCAATACCTTAGCATTCTTCTAGTGCAATAATCCACATATTAAGACATTACACATCAACATGATTCCCTGGCACAATTAAATCTACAAACTTAAATACTCAATCCATCTAACAACGACATAAGTCATGGCACAATCTTCTACATAATAAAATTTTAGGCGCATCAAACGTTTTTCTTAACTTGTAGGTGTGTGAGCATTCAACCTCTACGAACACGTTAATTAGACTCCACCAAAGATTAATGATTATTTAATCATGATGAAAGAAGGTAGCCAGGGAAACAATGTGCTAGTAAATCATTGGAGAAATGAAAGTTTGATAACCTTATGGATACTTAGACCCTTATGGCGTTTAACTAAGTTTACAATTAAGGCAAGAAAAAATATGTTCATTAATTTACTAAATAAAAGACGTCTCAATAATATGAATATGATTTCTTGATTATTGTTCCTCTGCGAATATATGAATTTACAACAGAATAAATGAATTTGCGCTTTTGTTTTAAATGAATAAATTCACATAAACAATAAATTTTTCATTCAAAATTGTTTTATACAATCTCCTTAAAAAAGCAAAAACCCAATAAAGCTATAAAGGATGGAATGCAAAGTTAGTTTTCGATTAACAAGTCATTAAATTTAAATATTAAAATTTTATTTGTTTTTCTCATTTAAATGTAAAAGGAGCCACTAAAATTTAATACTATAATTTTAATCTACGACAAATTCTAACAACGACAACTTGACAACTTGTCCTTAGTGACCATTTCGTGCAATCAACATTAACTAAAAGAGAATATAATTTTTTTTATTCATGCATTAATTCGATGGTCAAACAGAGTTTAACGAATAGGATATCTATACTCAAGCCTTCTGGCCTATCAGGAAAAAGCTTCCACAAAGATTTCAAATTGGAATAAAAAAGCACAGGATGACACGAATATTATGGTGTAATTAATGTTTTTTTGAAAAGAATAAAAACTTGCAGTCTGGTAAGGAAATTGCATTGTTAGGAACAACGATGACACTACCAGATAAGAATACCATCTTAGGGACATATTCGGTAACCCACCTCACAGATGCAACCACCCAAAACGAAAAAAAAGATGGAAGAGGTATTATAAGGAAACACATTCCAGTTCATTGAAGCACATAGATGGTCGTTGAGGTAGGAAGCATTGGATTCTCCACGAATTCGCTAGTTTCTTGCATGTCAAAGTAGCTAAAAGGAACTACAGACTCTGTGAGGGATGGGCCTGGCAATACTCCTCTGGAAAAGAAGAGAAGTCACCCAACAATTTGTTCCAATCCACCTGGGACAAGCCACGAGGATGCCCACGAGGGAGCCAACGCTCCGTGCGAGAGTGGGAGGTTTCTCCCAATGGTTCTGGTCTTCCAGGGTGTGGTTCCATCTAGAAGCTGAATGGGTAAAGATAAAGAGATTAAGGGAGAGGGTAAAAGACTCTTGTGTTACCAACTGAGGACAACAAGCCTTGAGGCATTCTAATTCATGCATTCAGGTTCACGATTGCGCTTACCCACTTTTTGTTGATTGGTCGCTAACGAATGCCCGAGTAAAATAAACGGGGGTTGCTACAGCTCAAGGATACTCCCCCATATTCCTCGGCATACCCATATTGAAATTGAGAAGGCAACAGGTCTCTTACAAAGTTCTTACCTCCCCTGAAATTGTATTCCTTTTAAACAAAAACCTCAACTAGAGGGCTGAAACCTTTAAGAATAAATCCTAGGTGGTTACTCCCACGACATCCTATTTATTTTATAATTAACTGTAGGTTTCAGGCTGAACTTGACTACTAAAAACAATTGAAACCGGTTGCTAGTATTGATTCCCCTGAGTAAGGACCAGAACGAGTTTCTAAAATTCTCAGTGTTTTGTCTTCCAAATTATCACTCCGCACTTTTCTTTTTACAAGAATAGGTAGGCAACACATAAATTTAATTTGTACATGTGGGTCATCAAGACTCTCTCCAAAGACACAGGGATACACAATGTGATGGTTGCATAAGCACTTACTTTTTTTTGAAAACACCATGAAGGGATAAAATGAAATCAAAGAGAATAGAAAAATATAAACGCTAACAGACATAAAAAAAATGCAGAGAGAGTTAATAAAACCAAATTGTTGGTGAAGCAACAATAAGTTTATGCCAAGAATTCGTTGTAGAAGAAACAAAATCGTTCAACAAAATCACTTTAATCCCTCAAGAAAATAAATATAATCACGCAACAAAAATCACTCTAAATCTCCCAACAAAGTCGCTCAACAAATCACTGTAATCGCTCATCAAAATCCACTATAATTTCTCAACAATATCACTCAAAAAATTCACTGTAATCACTACTGAAGGGAGGGGCTACAAGAAAAACGATTTTTAAGAGCCCAACTTGACTACAAACCAACAACCTAAAACCCCAATACGAATTGAAACTCATTAAAAACTTAGATTTAAAGCCTTACTATGAACTGATAGAATAATGTCAAGTGCAAATGCATCAGTTGCTTCATCATCATTATAATCTCATACACAGGAAAATTTTAACTAAAATATAACAAAATTCAAATACGCATACCGAATCCATCATGATCCTGCCTGACTGATGGGACCTCACCGGTACCTCCCAGCCAATGCTAGGGCTACTCTTCTTCCCCTGAGCCCCCTGAGCTGCAAAGGGTCCATGCAAACAATAGAGAACGTTAGCTCTCATCTCGCCTCGCAAGGTCGAGATACCACTCGTTACCCGAGCTGGGTGTTCCAACTCCCACAAGATAAAATCTAGTGAAGATGAAATCCCGACAGCATAACCTTAGGAAAACTAGACGTAATCCATACTGCTCCTCTGCCATCCTTTTAATATAGTTTTCAAGTGATTAGTTTTCCAAACCCTCATTAGATTCATTTTTCATTTATTTAATTAGGAAAAACCGCCCCCATACACATGCTGCCCGATCCCCTAGTTGCACGAGAAAATCAATTTATTAATTAATTAAATTTTCCTAAATGCCTCACCCACCTAAAAGCGTTCCTGAAAATGCTCCTCGGTGTCCCACTATTCCCTTACAATTCTTAAATGATTTCTTCCTTACTTAAATCCTAGCTGAGTTCTTAAATAGAAAGTTACAAAGCCTAGATTCCTTACTAAGTTCGACATTCCCCTTTTTCTTTAAGTTTCCCTTTTTCTTTAAGTTCCTATTTTTCTTCAAGTTTCCCCTTTTTTTCACTAAGTTCAGAATTAGCAAGTCTAGACAAACAACCATTTACTCCCTTTTTAATAATTAAACCTTCATTAAAAATTTTAATTTAATTAATAAAGATTGAATTTTCTTTACCCCCTTCTTGTTATGTCTAATTAGTTTTTTTCTTTTCAGAGGTTCTACTTAGACCTGGGTTTTAAATTCACTAGGCTTGGCAACAGTTCTTGAGGGGAAAATTATTATTAAACTTTACTCATCACATCATTCATTTTAAATCCAATGAGGTCCTAAGGAGTTATAGTTTTCCAGTCACTAGGTTTCTTAACTCACCATAGTTAAAATCACGGTGTTCCCTTCATGACACACTACATGCTACAAGGCTGTGACTCGCATGATTTTTTTTTATTTGTGCAACGTTCCCTTCAAGACACACTACATGCTCCAGAGGTGCCACTTTCCTCTTGAATGTGTTTAGTACACATCAAACCCCTCGAGTCAATACTTCACCATTTGATCTTGTGGAAGACTAAGGGCCTCAAAGGAATAAGGACTCTTCCTTATCGCATGCCCCTTAGAATCATCGTGAGCAACTGTTACAGTTTTTCCTCATTGCATCATGGTTATTCTATAACTAGGTAGTCATTAACCTATAGTTCGAGCCATGGAAGGAGTGCTAGTAGGTTGTGGTAGGGTTTCTTCCACACATCTCCCTCAATGTCTTTAGTTGTCATGTTTGACCCCTTTACTCCAAATGTGGGTCTTGTCGGTAAGCTATTGTCAGCCTGCATCCATCAAAGAAACATGTCATCGATAACAATCAACATCATAATATCTAATCATATGTACATATGTCACATAAACAACATTCAAACCCTAACAATCCACTCCCTTACTCGATCCAGAGTCCAAGGAGTTTCATCGATGCCCTGGTATCCTCTAACGTCTAGAGTCCTACACACTTAGGAGAACCTAGTCAATAGCACATGTCGATGTAAATACAACAAAAATAACATATACTCAAATCCAAAATATATCATAATCATAATGAAAACAACCAAGGGTATAATGACCTGGATCACTTGCACAGAAGTGTCCTCAAAGGATAATTTTTCTTAGTGTGCACAAGAGCGGGATGTTACACACAACCCCTCTTGATTTAAAATTCGTCCCAAAGTTTGGCAATATATAAATGTCGAAATAAGGTGTCTAAAAATATCAATATGTCAATCTATCAAACAAAAATGGAAATTAACGATGCATATCATATGCATCCTCCCGGATTGTCAAGTGCAAACTAGTTGTCGCATTGGACCTTCACCTGATCGATTTTTCGATGCCATAGCTATTGAATGTGATGGTCCAAAATGTGGATTGGCTCCTCCGTGAGTGCACCCTCACCTAAAATCTGCCAAGAACTCAATTCAATCACATGCGTAGGATCATTGACCTAAAGTCGCACAGAGATACAATATAAACATTGTGCAACACCCCATGAATGAGGCATGTCTAGTCGTTAGTCGCTTCATAATTATGGTCAATGAAATGTGCATCAACAAACCTTTCTATCGATCATGCGCTTCTTTCGTCCCCTTTCTACAGATACTTTTCTTCTTTCAATACCAACTCAAAGGCGTCTGACACACTCACCCATTAAGAAACTGAAATGGAACCATCTCAATGGTGATTTGGTAGTTGTTTTTGTATGCAAACTTGGCCAGTGGCCATGACAAATCCCAACGTTTTTGTTGGTCAAACACACACATACGCAACAGAACCTTCCCAAACTAGTTTGTTCCTTTGGTCGTCATGTCTATCTCAACGACATGTTGTACTAAAGTTTAGTGGTGTTCCCAAGGAATCTTTGGAAACTTGTGCAAAATCGTCTTGAAAACACTGAATCCCTGATTGCATAGGATTCCTTTCATATGTCTGACAGTCTCAAATCTTTCTGATATAAATTGTAGCTATACCTACCACTTGATGCGTTGTACTCATAGGTACAAAATGTAAACTCTTCGTTAGAGTGTCAATTGTCATGACAATCAAGTCATTCCTCCCTACCATTAATGACAATCCCAACAATAAAGTCCCTCTTATGACTTCCCATTTCTATTCCATAAAATCATGTGGTTGTAGTAATCCTTATCGATGTCTACATTCATCCTTCACCTACCGAGCTTCTAGACATCTCGCCATGTAGTTAATGATGTACTCCTTTATCACTTCCAGATGAACAAGGGCTTAAGTTTGGTCCTCATCTTCATGACTCCTGGATGAGCCATGTTCACTGCTCAATGAGCTTAGAATAAGATCAAAATTTCTCAATTTGTCATTGGGTTGAAGTAAATCTGGTTATTATATCTCAAATATCTGTCATTGTCCATAGTATTTCCCCCATTTGGTACCATCATGGTGTCTTGCCCAAAAAAATCCATACCCTCTTTATACCAGTCAACATCATGTTGTAGCTAGAATCTCTTCACGTAGATTCGTTTGAAGAGGTATCATTGAAAATACGTGTCGTCTTCGACTCAATGCATCGGCCACTCTATTCATTGTTCCTTTTAAGTAGGAAATCTCAAAATGATACTCTCTAATAAATTTTGAACAACGTCGTTGTCATGTGTTCAAGTCTCTTTGCGTAAAGATGTGATGTAAACCACAGTGGTCCATTTTTAGTTAAATTTTTTGTACAATAAGGTAGTGTCTCCATACACTCAAGGCATAAACAATGGCTAACAACTCAAAATCATGCATCTCATAGTTCTCCTCATGCCTTCTCAACTTTCTAGAGATGTAAGAGCTCACTCAACTGTCATGCATCAAGAGTCCACCTAAGCCTTCCTTCGATGCATCAGTGCATACCAAGAAATCCTCATCCATGTTAGGGAGACTTAGTATCGATGCTTTCATCAAAATATCCTTGAGTCTCCGAAATGCTTCCGCGCATTTCTTGTTCCAGTCAAACATCTTATTCTTCTTGTGCAATTTTGTAATTGGATTTTGAATATTCAAAAAACCCTCGATAGTATCCCACTAAACCCATGAATCTACGCACTTCTGGGACGTCTTCGATGCAGTCCATTCCACAATAACCTCGATCTTTGTTGGATAGACAATGACACCTTCATCGGATATTACATTCCCTAAGTAGTGAATCTTCGATTAATAAAAGGATCATTTAGATAGTTTCCCATACAATTTGTTCTCTCATAGAGACTATAGTACCAAGTGCAAGTGTTCATCACATAGAATATATAAAAATTAATATTCAATGAATAATTGGATGAACTTGTCCAAGTATTCGTGGAACACCCAGTTCATCAATATCATAAATATCCCTAGGGAATTCGTCATTCCAAATAGTAAAACCGTAAACTTGAAATGTCCAAATCTCTTCTTAAAGGTGGTGTTAGGGATGTCTTCCTCCTTGATGTGTAAATAGTGATACCTTGTTCTCAATTCCTTCTTTGAAAACATCATTGTGCCTTTCATTTGATCAAACAGATCGTTAACCCTTGGGAACAGATATTGGTTCTTGATCGTTGCCTTGTTAATTGATGGTAGTCAATGCAGAGTCTCCACAGCCCATCCTTCTTCTGTATAAAAATAAAAGGCACACCCCACGGTGACACACTTGGTCATATAATTCCCATATCTAGGAACTCCTTCAATTGCATTTTCAACTCCTGGAACTCAGGGGTCAACATCCAATAAGGTGTTCTCGCTATCGATTCAGTTCATGGCTTTAGCTCTATCATAAATGTCAATTCCCTCTTAGGTGGAAACCTTGGTAACTTCTCTGGGAAGACATCCACAAACTCTCATAATAACAGAAGGTTTTTCCAATGCTTCTGCCATGCCTTTTCCATTTAACACATGGATGGCATATAGCTACCATCCCTTTCCCATTATATTTTGTAGTTTCATGGAAGAGATGAACCCCAGAGAAACTCCCTAGTTTCGACCCGCAATCACACGTCTCTATCACTCATCATTGACCTATATTGACCTGTAATGAACCCCTAATTTACCTAAAATTTGTTTTTCTAGGGTTATTATGAAATAATTTCATTTATTCTCTAACATTTCTTAATGATACTATGATGTGATTTAACACTACTTTTTATTTTCATTCTTTACATTTACCATATCCTTTTTGTTTTTCTAGGGTTATTATGAAATAATTTCATTTATTCTCTAACATTTCTTAATGATACTATGATGTGATTTAACACTACTTTTTATTTTCATTCTTTACATTTACCATATCCTTGACAATTGGAACTAAAGAAATCTAACTTATTCCTATTATTAAGGAAGGTAGTTTGATACCTAAGAGAATGTAACTATATACATATATAGTTACTCACCATAGAGTATGCATTCAATTTGCGCAAGCTATTTATATACATATTATGGAAAACAACAAATGCACATTTCGGCACTCGCTTCGTATTAAGGAATTTATATATATTCACCACCGAGTAAACATTCAATAACCGCAAGTTATATACATACTATGGAAATTAATAAATGCGCATTTCTCTACTGGCTTTGAATTAATGAAATTAACCCCTCAGACTTGTGTGACAGAACACATTCTATCCATATGACATTTGACACGTGATAGCGTTAAGGCCTACAACAATTGAATCAAACGGTTGGGTGTCTGTTGCTTATTCTTAGTTGTTTACTCCACTCATTATGAATAAACCTCTAAGTAACACTAGAACAAGGAATAATGGATTTGGAATGAAGTATAGAATTCTAACTAAACTTTAACCTAGAACTAGTATGTCGTTACACTTGTCCTAGTCTGATAGTATATGACTATCATGGTGTAAATGAGCCCTGCCAATGACATTTATGGAGGTCTATAACTTATCTCCCTGGGACCATAACTTGTTTACTGTGTCCATCAAATTGCTTCCACATTGATATAATCACATGGGATGGGTAAAAATCTGTATTAATTCCATTAATCTTAACCTACTGGGATTCTCCCAAGTCTATTGTTTCACCCATCCTCTCGGCTCTATGTAGCTTTCCATTTGTTTACTGTGATAACCCTCTTTCAGTCTTTCATGCTAGCATAACCATCACTTTGGTGGAGTTGGGTTCGCTCTGGTAGAGAAGAGCATGGCAGAACACATCTATCAAATGCTACCATAAACTAGGTAAGGATTCTCTGGTTGTTATATATCCGAATCTCAATTTTATGAAATGTTTTCCTGTATGTATCAGTTCTTTCAGAAACTCTTAAGAGGGTCTCGTTTAGAATTTTGGTAATGGCATTTCACTTAGTGTTTTGGGGTTTACTTTGGTTTTGTACCTATCCTTCGTATTGTTTTCTCTGACCATGCGTGATGATGACTTACTGTATTTTAAATGTTTCTCTGTCTAAGTTCCTCGAACCTTACAGGCTCGAGGTAAAACAATAGTTCGTACTTGAGCCCTTCGTAAAATCTGTTACTTCGGTAAAGATTCAAAATCTATTTGTGGTTTTGACTGTGTGCTATGTTGTTTTCTCGGGTTTTCTACCCTACTCGGGAACTAGTTTTCACAATTGTGTGGAGGAGCGCTTCCTTATGACTTTCATGTCATTGAGTCTTTCCCGTTTGTTATAGATACGGCGATATCAAGTAACTCTGAATTTTTTTTAGTGATATCCTTGGTCTATAAATTTATGAGGGTAAAGTCTTGGTACTCGTGAAGGTACCGAGTTGTTTCTTTGAAGGGCATAATTAGTTTTCTTTTATATCTCTGCCTTATGAAATCAAGAAATGTCTAAATTCTTGAGTAGGCCAGTAACGCTCGGCCTTTACTAAAGTGTGGTAGAATGTTAAAGAACTCATGAGATAAATCTTTGCAATACAATTAATTTCGTGAGAACTTATTTCTTGGCATGTTCCGTTTAATTCGTGTTATCCAAAAATTTAAAGGACATTCCTTTTAATCTACAGTTCTTTCCCTTAATCTATGACACTATTGTACCAGTATGAATACCATTTTTGTTTCTCGTCATTTTAGCTTATTCCGGGCCTTTGGGACATGGCCGAACAATTACCTTATTTGTTGTCCTAAAGGTTTAAATGTCTTAACTGCTTTTATCAAATCACATCCATGAAAGAAAACTCAAGTTTATTTAAAATTCTATTTGTAATGTTTATTTCAAGAGGATTTTGATTAAAACAAGAATAATTTCGTAACCTCGTTATATGGCCAATTGGGCAAATCTTGAGGATCCCGGATTGACAGTGGACATTCTTCATTATATTTGTTTGGATGATGTATGATTATTCTCTTTCTAGAAATATTTCTAAATGTTTGGTTTCTAAAATCTAATGATGGGCCCCTTTTGACTACAAGGCTACCCGTCATGCAGTCCTTGCCTCCTCCAACCCCCCTTTGGTTTGTGGCTGATGTTGTCAAGGATGTTGAGGAGGAAGAAAACTTTTACTTTAGACACCAAGTTAAGTACAGTCCAAAACTTTCCTGTGTTGTCTCTTTTATAATTATTTTCCTTGGTAATGTAATTTTACATTCATCATAAGAATTGCAATTGCTTCCTACTAAATATTAATTGAAATTCTCTTGGTCTTTTTACAAGATTCGTGTGCACGAAATCCTCGAATTTTGGAAATTTCCCTACGCAAAAGGTACTCGGGTTCCTTTACAGTACTCTCATAGTTTATCAATCCATGTTCTAATAAACGAACTAACTGTCTGACCTAGAATATCGTTATTGTGGAGGGTTCAATCCAGGCTCCTATAGTGACTTGTTAACACATATATTCAGTTGTTGTAGGGTTGAATACACCTTTGTTTTCTGGCCTGATTTAGGGATATGTAATAATTTTAATTACACCTTCAATATACTTATATAACACAGTCCCATTTACAGTTAATACACAAAAAATATCTTACTCAAGGGATAGAATAAAACTGTGAGAGTTATACTACATTTTATTTCATTTCAACAACATTTGAGTCAATAAATCCATTCATCCATAATTAAAGAGATGCATTATATCAGTCATAAAAAAAATAACGTTCAATAAGAGAAGGATTATATGGACATATGTGAGAAATTATCATACAACAAATGGAACAATCAAGTTCCTCCCAAACTTAGAAGGGAACAACCAAATCTACTTGCACCACTCACAACCTAGCCTGACCATGAATCCATGAGGGCGAACTCTAGAACTCCTCCTCAGCTATAGTCCTATTTCAGAAAATTTCTCCTTGCCTCACACTCAAAAAATAGCTTTCATAATAGCAAGAGATAATTATTTTCCCCAACATACTAGGCAGCGTATTGACTCCTCCCATATGATATATATATATATATATATATATATATATATATATATATATCCAAAAGAAATTGTGCCTAGGTCTTTTCCCCTTGGGAATTTTCGTAGCTTTCAAAATCCATCCTTTTTAGGGGGTGATAATGGCCAAATTCTTGATTTTCCACTTGTAACATTTAACTCTGAGGCAGTTCGAACATGTTCCCCACTCATGGAGTCATGGTCATCAAGAAAAATTTCAAATTCAATTTATTTCAAATTCAATTTAGCTCTTCTCTCTTCTGCAACAATTTTTTGGGCATTATCCCCTTTCTCTTAGTCCCCAACCCATGTGACCATGGGTTCTTACCTAGAGCTAGTTCGATAGGCACTTACTCAGGACTTCGAGTGTAGGAAGTCTTCAAAGTACCTCTCCACAGTCTCTCGGAGGTCTGAATTAATGAACTCACAAAGAGGGGTGGATCAACATTCCATGACTACACATCATCCAACGACTGTCACCCACTGTGGAACTTCAGGCATCGGAGCTTCGAGACTTCACAAATTCGGAACTTCGGGACTTCAGGGCTTTAGAATTCATAAGTTCTCCCCTCAGCATAGATTCATTCTGTTGAAATACAAAATTATGATTTCCTCTTTTTCTTTGGAACTTTAGGCATCAGAGCTCTGAGACTTTGAAAATTTGGAGCTTCAGGACTTTGGATCTCGAGACTTCGGGGCTTTGGACTTCAAAATTTCTCCGCTCAGCATAGATTAGTTCTCTTGAAATCCAAAATTATGATTTCCTGTTTTTCTTTGAAACTTATAGTTTTGGAAGTTTGTGCATCAACACATCCCTCTTCTCCCGATTTCCGAACTCTGAAGTTACGATCTTCTCTTTGCTTGATCTAACAGTCAATATTTTCTCCTCAAATCCAGGGCACAGACAAACTCTGTCAATCCATGGATTTTGAAAGGAGCTCATGTCTAACTGCCTCGCAACATCACCAGATCTAACGGTTAGGCTTTTTCCTCCTCCTTCTGAATAGATCCTATGACCCACATTACTCTGCGGCCCAATACCATGTTTTTCACAGTTTTACAATACCACTACCCCTCCTGAGATTCGTAACATGACCAAGGTAACCTATTGGCAGTCATGAATGTTTTGAGTTTCGAAATTGGCTCCTCCAGACACAATTTCCACTTGAAACCTTGGGTTGAAAGACCACTCATCCAACCCATCCAGGCTCAGCATTGAAACCATCCTCTAAACTCGAATTTTGTCTACTTTGATAACAATTCTTTATGAAAATTTTTCTTCAATTTCCAATGACATGGCCCATCTAGGCTCAGTATTGAAGCCATGCTCTGATACCAATTTGTAACATCCCTAGCCACCAACAAGTCTGGTAACCCCTCCAACACAACCTTAACTTTTCCTTTACGACTTTGATACCAATGTGTAACGTCCCGACCACTAAAGCCGGTTAAATTATAATTATCATATGCATATAAATATAAACATAAAAAGACAACATATTTTGTTCATACATAGTTTAATGCAGAAATAACAATAAAAGCATACATGCATTACTCATAGGAAAAAACCATAATATAACAATATATACAAGCAATATTCATCTATTATAGCACATGTACATATACACAACATCTAAATTAATATAGGAATGGGTACTTATCTTTCAATTGAAGTTCACCAACTGCATGTAGAACATCCACAAACCTACCAGACTTAGACCACGCTCCTCATCACGCTCAGCAGTGGGTCACCCCCAAGCTGGGACTAAGTTCTACCCAGGGCAAGGAAATACTAGACTAGGCTGACATTACAGGACACTACATAGTGCAACTAGGAGGATTCTATCCAGGAGCCTTATTACTCCCACTACTCATGGAATGTCATTCCCCACATGCCTGTTCCACCACGGGAATATGCATATTCACTGTTCCACAGTCCATCGGCTGCTACACCTCCCCTTTCAGGGTCTCGGGAATAGGTCGGATCAAGAATCAAAGCTCCATAGCTAGTGATGGAATCTCTCTAGGATAAAATCACTTCCCATCAAACTCTCTCTCCTAGAGAGATATGATCACAGGCTTGACAACCTACCTCTTCAGTCATGGGCCTAAAAACCCACTTATTCAACCAGTCTTCGAATCGGATCCAGCAAGGTGAGGAAAACAACCACTGGTCAATAGAACTCAGGAAACAGAAGGTAACAACCCAAAAATGGTTTAGGTACAAACTCGGATCTAGAAGAGTGGATAGACTGGGTTCACAGACTTACATCGTTCGGCTTCATGGTTTTGTTTTTCAGAGGTGCGTGGTTATGAAGAGCTTGATCAAAGAGGTCAAACAAGATAGACGACGGATGGAAGAATGGAATGTGAACCCCTAACACAATTTACTTCTTCAATTGTAACTGCATGCGCCCAAGTCGACACCTATCTTCCTGGAGTTGCATGTACTCTTTTTTCTTATGTTCCTTTCCCAAGAACTTGGGACAACACTCATCAATTGTCCACCTTATCCTTTTAGGAAATAATAATAAATTATTATTCTCTTTAGAGGTAATCCCCATAGGTTATCCCCTAGGCCCAACACTTAGCCTCCTCCCTTACCCAACCTTGTGAAAACTTATTCCCCCATCACTATTTCTTCGTGGTCGGTCTACACGCATCAATGTTTTTATATCAACAAAGTGAATAATTACATGTACAAAACAGGCCCATGCCCTTTAACACCTAGGCTCTCTGGCCTACTTGCACATAAGCTTACCAACTTACAATTTCTTGGCTCACCATCCTACAAAACATGTTTACAATACATAGATATAATTGGGCTCATCCTTGGGGTATTACATTTTTTGAGTGGTTAGTTATGTCATTTGGGCTCTGTAATGCTCCAATAACTTTCATGCATGTGACGAATGATGTATTTTGGCCTTTCCTAGTTGATTATGTGATTCTATATTTAGAAGAAATTCTTATTTTTAGTGGTACTTGGGATGTACATGTGAGGCATGTAAATAAAGTATTGGATATTTTGCAAAGGGAAAAGTTGTATGTAAAATTTTATAAATGTGAATTTGGAAAGACTTCACTTGTGTACTTAGGTCATATTGTAGGGGGAGGACAATTACAAATTGATCCTTCCTGTATTGATGTAATTGTAAATTGTCCTGAGCGCAAAAGTGTAACCGAGATACAGAGATTTTTAGGTGCACTCGATTATTGGAGGAGGTTCATTTCAAACTTATCCTTTATAGAAGCTCCTTTGCATGCCTTAATCAGTGTGAAAACTCTAAAATAGTTGGGGTGGTTTATAGTACGTGAGGAGGGGGAACATGGATTCACCAAATATGAGGCTTGAAAGAGAGGATGGTGAAAAGAACAGGTTGGTTTAATCTCTTCTCTGCATGATGGAGATATGATGGTGATAGTTGGTAGATTAGGTGGTGATGGGTGACGAGTTGTTCTAGTTGATTGGTTAGAGGATTGTAATGGAGTGAATTGGCTATGATTGCCTATTTTATTTTCAACAACACTTTTCAGTGGGGAGGAAAGAAACAAAATTCTTTCGACCCTTTGAAGGAAAATATCAATACCACACCAATATTAGCACTGTCGAAACTTCAACATCCCTTTGAGATTGAGACAAATTCTAGTGGATACGCGATGGGTGCAGTATTGATGCAATATCGTAAGCCGATATGTTACCACTCTGAAACTTTTAACCAAGATGTTGTTAACTATCCGAAAAATGATAAAGATTTGTATGCATTAGATCAAAGCGTAAAGA
>JASDQU010011653.1:117006-127359 GCA_032191745.1 Picea mariana | reverse complement strand
ATTTTGAAAATGATTCAGAGGTGCTCATCCGAGAGTCGATTTGTGGAGAGAAGAGGTGGATATTCCTCCTTATCCTCGCCAATTCTCTTCATATGCTTCTCCACCTACTAGATTGGTGTAATTTCTTCCTCCATCGTCCAGCTGCCTGTGCCAAACACATGGTCCTGTGGATGGATTTTGTGGGGGGAAAAGAGGATTAGTGTGTAGAGGAGTGCTCTCTTTTGAAGCTGGTGTCTCCACTTTGACCGGGTGATTTCCATGGATCAAAGGATGAGAGTGAGTGGGTTACAATGGAAACTCAAGAGACCTATGGCTATTATTCTTGACTATTATGAGAGCCAATTGGGAAGGGGTGAGTATGTCGCATCTAGAGAGGGTGATGTAATACAATGCGCCTCTCATGTACTTCCTCATTTCTCTTGACATGGTGGAGAGATTGCAAAGGCTAGTTTGTGGAGGAGTGAAGGAGGAGAGTAGAGGGACTGGTGGGAAGAACATGGGAGATCCCAAAAGAGTTGTAAGGAAGGAGAAATTGTAGAGGGAAATGAAGAGAATTCTCCTGAGAGATTTGAGGGGTAGGAGCACAATTGCAAAGGGAAAAAGAGAGAATTCTCCTAAGAGAGCGAGGGAGAAAGAACAGTTGCAGAGGGAAAAAGAGAGAATTTTCCCAAAAGATCCAAGGAACAATACCAAATGTAGAGGGGGAATGAATGAATTTAGCATGGATTTTTCCCTCTTAGTGCAGCTCAAATTGACATATAGGCTAGCCATGAGAGCCAAGGTGATGGCTTCTCTAAGTCTGGTGCCTAGCACGGTATGCTTGGTATGGATTTAACGGGGGGGCATTAAACCTACAAGGATGTTCAAATGCACTTCCATTACTCTATGTTGGGTGTGGGTCATTCTAAAATAATGGGTGGAGGTTTGGCGGCCGGGGTTATTAACTCTCGTTGTCGCCCCATGCCATATTTCCTCTGACTTTGTCCAGTTGTCACCCCATCCGGGGGTATATATATATATATGCACACACACACTTTTGTTTTTTATATTTTTAAAAATAATTACTTTTCAAAAGACATGTGGATATGGATGTGTCCTATTGGCTTTCAAGCAGGGAACATTTTCTCCAATTGGAACAATTTTTGTGCTCTTACTTGTGATCCAAGTATTCTGGGGCTCATGATATTACCATGGTTAGGTGTTTACAAGGCTCATCCCCTTGGCATTTTTGATGCAACATAGATTGATTTTAGCCCATCATGTTGGAAAAGTAAAGTAATTATTTGTTTTATGTGATATCATTTCTTCTCCTCATAATTTCCATATTTCAGGGCCCTTCATCTTCAAGAGTATCAAGAAATCTTGGAGGAGGATGCTAGGTTTGGTTTGTTGATAGTGGTCAGGTAGTATATTAGGGTAGGATATGGCAAGGAGGAAAATTTGGAGTTGGAAGTAGGAGGGTACATGCATATTTGACATCACTCATTTGTAAGCTAGGAGGCTTAACATAAATAATATTTTCTTCTAGAGGGATATTTTGGATCCCAAATCTTGTTCTTAAAAGACATGAAATTTAGTGGCTAAGGAGTTTGCATTTTATTTTATAGATTGAAATACTTTGATGGAAATTATTAAGCTCATACCCCGAAGAGGATATTTTTTAGATGAAAATTGGTATCACTCATCCATTTTGGCGAGATTACGAGTGGAGTTTTAGACATCCTTTGACTTAGCATGATTCCCGTAAGCTCTACTCCATTCTACATCAACAACATGAATTAGGTACCATTCTTAATTCCAAGTGGATTTCTTTGAATGGATAGAGACATTGGATTCATCATTTTCATAGGGTATATTTGATTCAATTTTCTTATAAGCTCCGGCTTGTTTCTTGGTTCGTGATCTACCATGGTCTCCCCTCCAAAGCTAGGCTGGCCAAAAGTGTTATTTTTTATGGGCATTGCCCCTCTTGTCTGAATTCATAATCAATGAAGCACATCTTGTGGGAATTATTCTTTGAAATATCTTGTTGGGCTCAAGTTCAATCTCTATTGGAAAACATCCTTCAGGGGTATTTGCATTGGTAGTAAATTTTGTTTGGTTATTCCATATCAGTGATCTGAGATTCCTTGGATGGTATTAGGAAATGCTTAACAATTTCCCCTTTGTATATAATTTGGAAAATCTATTGCAAGTTTGTTTTTGATAATGAGGTTAGTTCTCTGTTATATTTGTGTCAATTATGGCAATATGAGGTATGTCTGCAACTTCTAGCAAAAGGGGCATTATTGATTAGAGATGCCAAATTGTTAGATTCAATCTCTTATTATAATTTTATCACTATTGTAGTATCCATTTGGAGGAGGACATGATGTTCATTGTATATACCCTTATATCTTTTTCATGTGTTTCTATTTGATGATGTAAATATTTTCATGTACATATAAGTAGTATCTTTTACAAATAAAATTAAAATCTTTTTTTCTTTTAAACCAAAAAATTGATGGTTTTTTTGTTATTATTTTTTAATTTAAAATGTATATTTTTTATTATTTTTTCATTTTCATTTAAAAATAAAATCAGACCCTTTTCTGTTTGGGGTTTTTCCCTCTCTCTTTTTTATTTTTTATAATTTTGTTTGAAATAGTGTCGGGTTTTTGGGCTATGATTTCCAAAATCTTATAATTGTAAGCCTGGAAATAAAATAAAAGAGTAATACTAGTAGTTCTTGTTTTCAATTATGTTGTTGATATTAATATTTTAGCTCCAAGGGTATTAGTTGTCAAGTCCATGATTTCAAAAAAATTGTAATTTTGTCCCTAGAAAAAAGGGGAAAACTACTAGGAGAACCACTTTTCGATTTAGATGACGATTTTAAAGTTTTCGTTGCGATGGTAGCACATGTCAAGCCGAGAGGTTTCAAATAAGTTGCAATTTTCCTGTCAAAAATAAAAAATGGTGTTACCATTAGCACCACTTCTTGATTCAGGTGTTTATTTTAAATTTTTTGTTGACAAAATTATTATGATTTTAATGTCATGGTTGCAAAAGGTGCCTATTTTAATGCCCCAAAAAATTGTGTTACTAGTAGCTCCACATTTTGAAACATGGGTAAACATAGCCACTAAATGTCACCTCTAAAAAAGAAATAAATATGGAGGGTTCTCGACAAGCTGGTAACTATGTTCATAGGGAAACACTTCTTTGACATTTTGTTTTGGGAAACCTAAGTGAGAAAAGAGAAATGCCATTGGTTTTTTCAGACCTTTCTACTTTCCCAAAAAGGATCAAATGCCTTACCTATCAAATACACATCCTCAAATGAATCCCTTCATAGCACAACGAGTTGTTGAGGACATTAGCATCAATTCACCTTGGTATATATTCATTTGGAATCAGATCCAAAATGCTTCATGTAAATGGAATAACCAACCCATATGGTGTCTACCACAAAGGGTGTGACTAAATCTTTTAAGATGTACAATTCTTGTGTTATCAAGAGGGTATTGTAAGCATCAAAGTGGATATCCAAAGAGTTGAATTGTGACTATGTATATTATCCAAAAGGATGGATTTTGGTTTCAGGATCAATTTGGAGTTTCTTGATGAAAAAGAGGACAACTTGAGTTCATTTTTTCCTTTGCAAGAACAAAGTTGGAGAAGAATGGATTTCATATGTGGGCGAATTTGTGGGACAAGGATGAAGATAAGTGTTGGGATTTTAGTACCTCAAAAACTGTCCAATGGAGCTTCATTAATGGCAACAACAAGAAAAAAATATCTAGGTTAATACAAAGAAGGTATGGTGGTAGGTATTCAAGAAAATATTCAATACAATGATCGTAATAATAAAAAATATTTCATACAACAACATTAATGATACCAGTAGAAATAAACACTCCTTCAACAATTATATACAACAATAGGTGACAAGATGGGAACATTTATGGAGGAAAGAGATATGGAGGGTGTATGCATGTGACATTCCTTAGTTTATATCCAATTCAAATTCTTTATATATTTAGTAGTTCAATTCTATTTTTTATTTTTCTTGAGTTAGTAGTTGCATGCAAAACTAGTTAGAGTGATTCACATGTCAAAATTTTCCAATATTAGATAGGGTTATTTCCTTGTGGAATGTCTCCAAGGTTATATAGGGTGCTTTACATGAAGACCTATACCCTCGTCTAGTGGGCACACCTTCATATGAGTATTGTTTTTGTGTAGGTTGAGTTTTCTAATCATGACACTAAGAAAAAATTTACGATTTAGTTTTATTATAGTTAAAGAACTATTTTGCATGTCTCCACATTCATTATACCTCCTATCCTATAAATAGAAGGGAAGGGGTATGGTTTTTATTCATTAATTTTTGCAAATTAGGAAGCAGTGGGTGAATTGAAAAGTTTAAATATTTCAATGTAATTCTTTCTTCCATGAGCAATAATTAGTAATGTGATTCAAGTTTCATATTTGTGTACCCACTACTAGATTCCTCAATTTAATGTTTTTCAATTTCTAGTAAAGTTAAGTTTGTAGTTTTGATAGAGATTCTAATTTTTCCTAAGTATGTAGGTTAGACATAAAACTAGAATTTTTACCATGTTCTGAAGAGTTTTAACATGGTATAAAAGCATAGTTGATGAAATCATATTGAGTTTGTACATAGAGAGACACATTGTCTGGAATAGAGAGTTTTCAAAGGATTTCAGTGAACAATATGTCCAATATTTAGAGATAGAAAAATAAAATTCAATGATCGGCATGTGGAACTCAAAAGAGTTGTGGGGTGAAAATCCCTAGTTAATGTAATGATTGTAAATTGTATATTGTTCAAAACAATTACAACAATGGAAACTCCTAGGATGTGAGAGAATCAGTTGTTGGAATGAGCCTCCAATTGTGCTCCATAGAAGTTGAGATTAAAAACCTCTTGGAAATGGAATTATTATGGTACCTTGTGGAGAACATGGTTGCGCCACCTACAAATCCCAAAGACTGTGAAGAACATGATAAGAAGGGAGTAAAATTGTTGGATGGAGCCTCCAACTTTGTTCCATAGAAGCTGAGACTACATAACTCCTTCTAAATGGAAGACTTATGGTACTTTTTGGAGAAGGTGGTTACACCACCTACAGATCCCAAATATAAAGGAAAACATAAAAATAAGTTAGTAAATGCAAAGAAATTCCCTTCGAATTTGGTGAAGATCCCCTAATACTTTATATCACAGAAAAAAGAACTGCCAAAGAGATGTATAATGCCTTCAAAACATTGTACTAGTGTGTGAACATATCTAGGAATATTCTCTTTCAGAACAAACACCTATACCTGCACGAGAAAAATAGATACAATAGCAATCTATCACATGAACATTGTAGTGTTGAGATATTATTGTTGTGATTGGGGACATAGTTGAGGATAATGAGATAATTCAGATTTATCTTAATGGATTTAGTCCACTATGACACAAATATTTCCAATTTATCTATGGTGAAAAGTTACCTAACTTTGAGTGCTTATGGGATTCTTCATTGGAGAGGAGATGAGACAACAATAAGTCTCAACTAGTTATCAAGATGGTATACACCTAGCCCTCATTGGGAAGGTGAGGAAGGGATGAAATAAAGGATATGGAAAGGGTCAAAAGAGGAAATAAGATTCAATATATTTTAACCACTAGAAGAAGGATTTGATCCATATAAAATAATTCAACTACAAAAAACATGGACATTATTCTTCTAAGTATTATGGGAAGAATGAAACAACAAGTACAATTTTTAGGAAGTGTTAATGGTCCATGTGTGAATGAGTTGATGGTTAGGATTGATACAACCTTTTCCATGGTTTTGTGCCTTCCCACAAAAAAAATTTAAAGTTTTAGTTGGTATCTGGATAGTGGATCTTAGAGACATATGACTTATGATATAAACATCTTCAACATGTTTCAATAGCAAGATGTAGTAATTATTTTGTAGTTGGGTGGTGATGCCACATATAATGTGAAGGGATTGGCATCCATATTATTCCATATGTCTTTATATGTTTTTGTTTATTTAGATCATATATTATATGTTCCTAATTTAACAAAGAGTCTTTTTTCAATTTCTTGCATGACATTTAGAGTGTTTTGTTAAGTTTGATGGTCAACAACTCAACATTATAGACAATATCCATGGATTTGGTTAAGTTTTCTCCAAAGGAATCCAAGATGATGGCCTTTACAAGATATTCACAAATATGATTCGTCAAGTGTGGCAAGATTCCATGATAGATGAGGGTTTCTCTAGCCTTGATGAGACTCTTACTCTAGATTGTTTCTATAGGCTTGAGGAGACAATTACAAAACCATTTGTGAAATCAATGATTGATTCCTTGATTGTAGTTGATGATTTTATGTTATAGTACCAATATAATGTTGCTATAGAAGGAGTCTCTCAAGTAAAAGTACTTAGTCTTACTCTCCTTGGTGTCTCAACAACATAGTAACTATGAATCATTATCCTTAAATTCTTCTACCTACAATTAGTATTCTCAATATGGATTTCTCTATCAAATTTAATACCCATAGGTATTCACAATGCACCTTAGTGTAACTCAATTATCCTTGAAGCATACAAATACTAATTTCTCTAATCTAATTCTTGACATCAAAAAACAAACTCCCTATTCATGTCTCCCTTTGCAACGACAATCTACAATTTGGTCGTTTCTCCTCATATTTCAATTCTTCAAATTCTCCCAACCCACAAGATCAAAAAAGCATATACAAGATCTCATTTAATCCAAAAAGATCAGTTTCCAAATGGAATATATAAGAACACTTATTGTCAATGTTATCAACAAGTAGCTCATACACATTACACATTAAATCAAATAGATTATTATGTCAATGCAGAGGAATTAATTAACCATTACACAACACCTTCTTACAATGGAATGATAAAATGGTCCTCATACAATCTCAAATACCCACATACATGAAAATGTGTTGATGTCCTTGTAGTCCCTCATACCATCTCAAATACTTGCAAGCATTCAAATGCATTCACATACTTGTCATATCAAATACTCACAATGATATAAATGCATCAATATGGCTATAATCCCTCAAACACAACACCCACTCATAATCTAGTTACTTAATGATCATCGGATCATCTCAAATACCTATGGGCATGTAATCCCTTGGATCATTTTAAGTACATACACGCATACGAAGAAGAATATATAATCATAAAACATATTCCAAGACACCACAAGATACATGTATCCAATTATTAGTCTTCTGAACTAGCACCAAGACATAGCACATATTTTGATGTTCTACTAACATGACAAATGATAGATCTAAATTCACATTTGTGCCTATAATACCTTAGGCACAAAACCCACTCACAATCCAATGAGTCCTCAAATCGTTTCAAATTCTGCTAGGCATGCAAATCCACCAAGATGCTTATAATCCCTTAAATCATTTCAAGTACCCACATAGACACAAATGGCTTACAAATGTATTGATGTCCCTATAACCCCTTGAATCATCTCAAATACCCACACTAACATCGTATAATGCCTAGAATAATATTAACACTTAGAGGAGGTAAAGGAAGGTCCATATCAAATACTTGAATGAATACATATGCAATGATGTGCTTGTAATCCCTTGGATCATCTCAAATCCTTACATTGTTTTGTTATCCATGTAGGCATACAAATCCACTAATGTTCTTATAATCCCTTGAATGATCCCAAATACCCATATGTATACAAATGGCGTACAAATGCACTATGTCCCTATCATCCAGATAATTTCACTAATGTCCCCATGATTCCTCTAATAGTCTGATCCCACAAAGGAGGTTTGCAAGGACCATTTCAAATACCCACAAATCATTTGAGTGCAAAGGTGAAGGAGAAAAATGTTACCCAACAACCAATCAACCATTATGTTAGTAAAAAAGAGGAGCAAGAGGAAGGACCTATTTGGATACCCTCATTAGAATATATTTGTTTATTGAAATTTATAAACTATTGTTCATGAATCCTCACAACTAGTATGAAATAAATTTTTCGTAATTGTGAAACCTATTCAAAAGAACTACAAAACAAGGCTACTAGGTAGCATATACCTCTCGAGTTGTTATTCTGACTTGTTAAATCGAAGAAAATTTATTTTGGTATAGTATGAAAAATGGAATTTATATTGTAAAATATAAGTAAGATCATTTTAATTGAAAAATTGAATCTCCCTTATTTTGATTTAAACTTAAGACATTTTGTGATTCATTTTCTCATTAAGTTATTTTTTTTTTAAGGTCCCCATTTGAGAACTGATATTCTCAGAGCAACCGCAAGATAGGGTTTTCGACAGTCGTGACCATAGCAGGGGGAAGCATGAGCACCAGAGGAGGGGGTAAGGGTACCCCCTCATATAAACATGTAGTGGCAGACACATGGAAAGGGCCAAGGAGTGTTTTTTTCGAGGCACCAACAACAAGCACTTAGGGATATGACCCTGGAATGGGTCAGGAAAGGGAGAAAGGAAAAAGTGAATGCATGGAAGAGGAAACTAGATAAAGTCAGAATGAGAAGCAAGACACAGAGAAAACCCACCAGGTAGAAGGGCGAAACCCATGCAAACCCAATTCATCATTGATACCCAAGTTGGTATTGAAGGATCCACAGACACAACTCTACAGAAATCATATAAAGGCGCATGGACTAATTTGCAAATTTATGGGATTGTGGCCCACCGAAAGAGCTCTGCGCAACTGGATCAAATATCACTGGAAGCCAAATGGGGAAGTGGATCTCCACCTGGGCTCGAAAAGTTTCTTAACAATAGTATTCATACAACTAGAGGAAAAAGATAGAGTTTTTGAAGGAGGGCCATACTTCCATGCCTTGACCAGACTATATATGCAGCCATGGAAGGAGAATTTCTCCCCGGAAAAAGAGATCTTCAAAAAGGTACTGGTTTGGCTAAGACTCTACTCCCTACCCTTAGACTATTGGTTACCCTCTACTTTTGAAGCAATAGGGAATAAACTGGGGAAATATATAAATAACACAGAAGCCACCCTGAAAGGGAGATACACATCTTACACAAGAATATGTATAGAAATGGATGTGTCGGGAGCTCTCCCAGAAGCGATATGCCTTGAATTCATGGATGAGGAATGGATTCAAAATATCAATTATGAACAGATCCCCTTCTGATGTAGAAGATTCCATGAACATGGTCATTTGATGAGGGAATGCCCTCTCAATAATAAGCAAGAAACAAAAAATCCCAAACCACAATAGGATGAGGAAGGGTTTGTTAAACCAAACCCCATAAGCAGAGCCAACAAAAAGAAAAAAAAATCCCAAGAAGAAAATAACCCTAAGGTCTGGAATAACCCAGAAGGAAGGAATAAAACCAATCAATGGGAAGAAGCCAGGAAGGATATAGTAAAAGAATAGGAAGTCCGAGAAAAAACACCAAACGAGCCGACCGACCAACCAAACAACCATAAGGAACATGGAAGATGCTTAACTCCGATGGAAGGGGAACTTAGAGATGACAATACCCCCATGCAATATGCAGAGGGAGAGGCGGAAATGACACCAAGTGAAGTAGGAACAAAATATTTGAAACTCAGAGACCTGGTGGAGAAGGAAGGAATAGATCTCATGAACATACTGGAGCAATGGAAAAGACAGGAAGTAGACAATGTACCAACAGATCAACTTGATTGCATCCAGTACTTGTTCCTCCTAAGGGAGGAAGCCAAAGATGGAGGCCTAAAGAGAACACATGGGGATATTGGACACCTAGGAGTTAAATACGGCGAGGTACAACCACAACTCTTAGATAAGAAGATGCGGAGGAAAAAGGGTAGGAAATCCAATAGCATAGCACTGCAAGATCTTGGAGCACTACTGATAAACTCGGGTAAGATCAAAAAAATCTTTCCCAACTCCCCCCCACAAGTTTAAAATGAAGGTTATAACTTGGAATATAAGAGGCCTAAACAACCCAAGAAAGAAATCAATCCGTAGAATTAGACTAAAACAGGAGCAACCAGATCTCTGTTTTATTCAAGAGACCAAGTGTAATATAGATAGAATGGAAACAATAAGTCAAAAACAATGGTGCAAGTATAATATGGTGGCTATAGGAAGCCAAAAAATGGCAGGGGGTATCCTCACCATGTGGAACCCATAAGTACTAATCCTAGTAGCAGCGAAAGCCACAAGGAATACCCTTACAGTCCTCATGCAACTCATAGGGAACACAGAGTAAATTTTGTGCACTAATGTGTATGGACCTTAGGTGTCAGAGGATAGGTGTGGAATGATAAGAGA
>JASDQU010011653.1:88490-100144 GCA_032191745.1 Picea mariana | reverse complement strand
TAGGCATTTCGTGATTTCATGAAGAAGGGATATAAAAGAAAACTAATTCTTCCCTTCAAATAAACAACTCGAGACCTTCACGAGTACCAATACTTTACCCTCATAAATTTATAGACCAAGGATATCACTAAAAAAAATCTAGAGTTACCTGATATCGGTGTATATATAACAAAAGGGAAAGACTCAATGACATGAAAGTCATAAGGAAACGTTCCTCCACACAATTGTGAAAACCAGTTCCTGACTAGGGTAGAAAACCTGAGAAAACAACATAGCTCACAGTCAAAACCAGAAATCTATTTTGAAGCTTTACCGAAGTAACATATTTTCCGAAGGACTCAAGTAAGAACTATTGTTTTACCTCGAGCCCGTAAGGTTCGAGGAACTTAGACAAAGAAACATTTAAAATACTGTAAGTCATCATCACGCATGGTCCGAGAAAACAATACGAAGGATAGGTATAAAACAAAAGTAAACCCCAAAACACTACTCAGTGAAATGCCATTACCAAAATTCTACACCAGACCCTCTTAATAGTTTCTGAAAGAACTGATACATACAGAAAAACATTTCTTAAAATTGAGATTCAGATATATAACAACCAAAGGATCCTTACCTAGTTTATTGTAGCATTTGATAGATGTGGTCTGCCATGCTCTTCTCTACCAGAGCGAGCCCAACTCCACCAAAGTGATGGTTATGCTACCATGAAAGACTGAAAGAGGGTTATCACAGTAAACAAAGGGAAAGCTACATAGAGCTGAGAGGATGGGTGAAACAATAGACTTGGGAGAATCCTCGTAGGTTAAGCTTAATGGAATTAATAAAGATTTTTACCTAGCCCATGTGATTATATCAACGTGGAAGAAATTTGATGGACACAGTAAACAAGTGATGGTCCCAAGGAGACGAGTTATAGACCTCCGTAAATTTCATTAGTAGGGCTCATTTACATAATGATAGTCATATACTATCAGACTAGGACAAGTGTAACGACATATTAGTTCTAGGTTATAGTATAGTTAGAGTTCTATACTTCATTCCAAATCCATTATTCCTTGTTCTAGTGTTAGTTATAGGTTTATTCCTAATGGGTGGAGTAAACAACTAAGAATAAGCAAAAGACACCCAACCGTTTGATTCAATTGTTCTAGGCCTTAATGCTATCACGTGTCGAATTTCATGTGGATAGAATGTGTTCCGTCACACAAGTCTGAGGGGTTAATTTCATTAATTCAAAGCCAATATAGAAATACACATTTATTAATTTCCATAGTATGTATATAACTTGCGCTTATTGAATGTTTACTCGATAGTGTATCTATATAAATTCCTTAATACGAAGCGAGTGCCGAAATGTGCATTTGTTGTTTTCAATAATATGTATATAAATATCTTGTGCAAATTGAATGCATACTCTATGGTGAGTAACTATATATGTATATAGTTGCATTCGCTTAGGTATCAAACTACCTTCCTTAAGAATAGGAATAAGTTAGAGTTGTTTAGTTCCAATTGTCAAGGATATGGTAAATGTAAAGAATGAAAATAAAAAGTAGTGTTAAATCACATCATAGTATCATTAAGAAATGTTAGAGAATAAATGAAAGTATTTCACAATAACCTTAGAAAAACAAATTATGGGTAAATGTGGGGTTCATTACATGATCAGTATGGACTGGTTGGAATCACATGAGACAATACTCAACTCTAAGACAAAACGTTTGAGGTTGGACAATGATGAGTGATAGATACGCGTGATTGTGGGTTGAAACTAGGGAGTTTATTTGGGGTTCATCTCTTCCTTGCAACTACAAAATATAATGGGAAAGTGATGGTATCTATATGCCATCCTTGTGTTAAATGGAAAAGGCATGGTGGAAGAGATGGAAAAACCTTCTGTTGTTATCAGAGTTTTTGGATGTCGTCCCAGAGAAGTTACCAAGGTTTCCACCTAAGAGGGAATTGGCATTTATCATAGAGATAAAACCATGAACTGAACCGATAGCAAGAACGCCTTATCGGATGTCGACCCCTCAGTTACAGGACTTGAAAATTCAATTGAAGGAGTTGCTAGACATGGGAATTATATGACCGAGTGTGTCACCGTGGGGTGTGCCTTTTATTTTTATACAGAAGAAGAATGGGTTGTGGAGACTCTGCATTGACTACCATCAATTAACAAGGCAACGATCAAGAACCAATATCTATTGCCAAGGTTTAGCGATCTATTTGATCAAATGAAAGGCCTAATGTTGTTTTCAAAGATGGAATTGAGAATAGGGTATCACTATTTACACATCAAGGAGGACAACATCCCTAAGATCACCTTTAAGAAGAGATTTGGACATTACAAGTTTATGGTTTTACTCTTTGGACTGATGAATGCCCTAGGGATATTTATGAGCTTGACGAACTGGGTGTTCCACGAATACTAGGACAAGTTCATCCAATTATTCATTGAATACTAATTTTGATATATTCTCGGATGATGGAGGAGCATGATGAACACTTGCACTTGGTACTATAGTGTATATGAGTGAAAAAAATGTATGGGAAACTATCTAAATGATCCTTTTATTAATCGAAGGTTCACTACTTAGAGAATGTAATCTCCGTTGAAGGTGTCGTTGTCGATCCAACAAAGATCGAGGTTATTTTGGAATGGTCTGCATCAAAGCTGTCCCAGAAGTGCGTAGATTCATGGGTTTAGTGGGATCCTATCGAGGGTTCATCGAGGGTTTTTTGAGTATTGCAAATACAATTTCGAAATTGCACAAGAAGAACAAAATGTTTGTCTGGAACAAGAAATGTACGGAAGTATTTCGGAGGCTCAAGGAGATTTTGATGAAAACACCGATACTAAGGCTCCCTAACATGGATGAGGATTTTTTGGTATGCACTGATGCATCCAAGGAAGGCTTAGGTGGACTCTTGATGCAAGACGGTTGAGTGAGCTCTTACATTCGAGAAAGTTGAGAAGGTATGAGGAGAACTATGAGATGCACGATTTGGAGTTGTTAGCCATTGTTTATGCCTTGAGTGTATGGAGACACTACCTTATTGTACAAACAATTTAACTTAAAATGGACCATTTTGGTTTACATCACATCTTTATGCAAAGATACTTGAACACATGACAACGACGTTGTTCAGAATTTCTTAGAGAGTATGATTTTGAGATTTCCTACTTAAAAGGAACAATGAATAGAGCGTCCGACGCGTATTTTCAATGATACCTCCTCAAACGAATCTACATGAAGAGATTCTAACTACAACATGATGTTGACTGGTATAAAGAGGGTATGGAATTTTTCGGGCAAGACACCATGATGGTAGCAAATGGGGGAAATACTATGGACAATGACAGATATTTGAGATATAATAACTGGATTTACTTCAACCCAATGACGAATTGAGAAGTTTTGATCTTATTCTAAGCTGATTGAGTAGTGAACATGGCTCATCCAAGAGTCAAGAAGATGAGGAATGACCTTAAGCCCTTGTTCATGTGGAAGTGATAAAGGAGGACATCGTGAACTAAATGGCGAGATGTCTAGAAGGTCGGTAGGTGAAGGATGAATGTAGACATCCAGAAGGATTACTACAACCACATGATTTTATGGAATAGAAATGGGAAGTCATCTGAGGGACTTTATTGTTGGGATTGTCATTAATGGTAGGGAGGAATGACTTGATTGTCATGACAATTGACACTCTAACGAAGAGTTTACATTTTGTACCTATGAGTACAACGCATCAAGTGCTAGGTATAGCTACATTTTATATCAGAAAGATTTGAGACTATCAGACATATGAAAGGAATCGTATGCAATCAGGGATTCAGTGTTTTCAAGATGATTTTGGACTAGTTTCCAAAGATGTCTTGGGAACACCACTAAAATTTCGTACAACATGTCGTTGAGATAGACATGACGACCAAAGGAACAAACTAGTTTGGGAAGGTTGTGTTGCGTATGTGTGTGTTTGACCAACAAAAATGTTGGGATTTTTAATGGCCACTCGCCAAGTTTGCATACAAAAACAACTACCAAATCACCATTGAGATGGCGCCATTTGAGTTTCTTAATGTGTGACTGTGTCAAATGCCTTTGAGTTGGTATTGAAAGAAGCGAAGGATATATAGAAAGGGGACGAAAGAAGCGCATGATTGATTGAAAGGTTTGTTGATGCACATTTCGTCGACCATAATTATGAAGCGACTAACAGCTAGACATACCTCATCCATGGGGTGTTGCATAATGTTTATATCGTATCTCTGTGCGACTTTAGGTCAATGATCCTACGCATGTGATTGAATTGAGTTCTTGGCATATTTTAGGTGAGGGTGCACTCACGGAGGAGCCAATCCACATTTTGGACCATCACATTCAATAGCTATGGAATCGAACAATTGATCAGGTTAAAGTCCAATGCGACAACTAGTTCGCACTCGACAATCTGGGAGGATGCATATGATATGCGTCATTAATTTCCATTTTTGTTTGATAGCTTGACATATTGATATTTTTAGACACCTTATTTCGACATTTATATATTGCCAAACTTTGGGACGAAGTTTAAAGCAAGAGGGTGTGTATGTAACATCCCGCTCTTGTGCACACTAAGAAAATTATCCTTTGAGGACACTTCTGTGCATGTGATCTAGGTCATTATACTCTTGGTTGTTTTCATTATGATTATGATATATTTTGGATTTGAGTATATGTTATTTTTATTGTATTTACATCGACATGTGCTATTGACTAGGTTCTCGTAAGTGTGCAGGACTGTGGACATTAGAGGATACCAGGGCATCGATGAAACTCCTTGGACTCTGGATCGAGTAAGGGAGTGGATTGTTAGGGTTTGAATGTTGTTTATGTGACATATGTACATATGATTAGATATTATGATGTTGATTGTTATCGATGACATGTTTCTTTGATGGATGCAGGCTGACAATAGCTTACCGACAAGACCCACATTTAGAGTAAAGGGGTCACACATGACAACTAAATACATTGAGGGAGATGTGTGGCAGAAACCCTACCACAACCGAATAGCACTCCTTCCATGGCTGGAACTATAGGTTAACGACTACCTAGTTATAGAATAACCATGATGCCATGAGGAAAAACTGTAACAGTTGCTCACGATGATTCTAAGGGGCATGCAATAAGGAAGACTCCTTATTCCTTTGAGGCCCTTAGTCTCCAACAAGATCAACCGGTGAAGTATTGACTCGAGGGGTTTGATATGTACTAAACTCATTCAAGAGGCAAGTGGCACCTTTGGAGCACGTAGTGTGTCTTGAAGGGAATGTTGCGCAAATAAAACAAAATCATGCGAGTCGAACCCTTGTAGCTTGCAGTGCATCATGAAAGGAACACCGTAATTTTAACTATGCTAAGTTAATAAACCTAGTGACTAGAAAACTATTCCTCCTTAGGACCTCATCGGCCTTAAAATGAATGATGTGATGAGTAAAGTTTAATAATAATTTTTCCCTTAAGAACTGTTGCCAAGCCTAGTGAATTTAAAACCSAGGTCTAAGYAGAACCTYTSAAAAAAAAAAAACTAATTAGACATAACAAGAAGGGGGTAAAKAAAATTCAATYTTTATTAATTAAAGTAAAATTTTTAATGAAGGTTTAATTATTAAAAAGGGAGTAAATGGTTGTTTGTCTAAACTTGCTAATTCTGAACTTAGTTAAAAAAAGGAGAAACTTGAAGAAAAAGGGGAACTTAAAGAAAAAAGGGAAACTTAAAGAAAAAGGGGAATGTCTAACTTAGTAAGGAATCTAGCCTTTGTAACTTTTTATTTAAGAACTCAGTTAGGATTTAAGTAAGGCATAAATCATTTAATAATTGTAAGGAAATAGTGGGACACCGAGGATCATTTTTAGGAACGCTTTTAGGTGGGTGAGGCATTTAGGAAAATTTAATTAATTAATAAATTGGTTTTCTCGTACAACTAGAGGATCGGGCGACATGTGCACGGGGGAGGTTTTTCCTAATTAAATAAATGAAAAAAGAATCTAATGAGTGTTTGGGAAACTAATCACTTGAAAACTATATTAAAAGGATGACAGAGGAGGAGTATGGATTACGTCTAGTTTTCCTAAGGTTATGTTGTCGAGATTTCATCTTCACTAGATTTTCTCTTGTGGGAGTTGGAACACCCAGCTCGGGTAACGGGTGGTATCTCGATCTTGCGAGGTGAGATGAGAGCTAATGTTCTCTATTGTTTGCATGGACCCTTTGCAACTCAGGGGGCTTAGGGGAAGAAGAGTACCCCTAGCATTGGTTGGGAGGTACCGGTGAGGTCCCTTCAGTGAGGCACGATCATGATGGATTCTGTATGCATATTTGAATTTTGTTATATTTTAGTTAAAATTTTCTTGTGTATGAGATTATATTGATGATGAAGCAACTGGTGCATTTGCAGTTGACATTATTCTATTAGTTCATAGTAAGGCTTTAAATATAAGTTTTTAATCAGTTTCAATTCATATTGGGGTTTTAGGTTGTTGGTTTTTAGTCAAGTTGGGCTCTTAAAAATCGTTTTTCTTGTAGCCCCTCCCTTCAATAGCGATTACAGTGAATGTTTTGAGCGATATTGTTGAGAAATTATTGTGGATTTTTTTGAGCGATTACAGTGATTTGTTGAGCGACTTTGTTGGGAGATTTAGAGTGATTTTTTTTGCGCGATTTATATTTATTTTCTTGAGGGATTAAAGTGATTTTTTTGAACGATTTTGTTGGTTCTACAACGAATTCTTGGCATAAATTTATTGTTGCTTCACCAACAATTTGGTTTTCTTAACTCTCTCTGCATTTTTGTATATCTGTTAGCGTTTATATTTTTCTATGCTCTTTGATTTCATTTTATCCCTTCATGGTGTTTTCAAAAAAAAGCAAGTGCTTATGCAGCCATCACATCGCGTATCCCTGTGTCCTTGGAGAGAGTCTTGACGACGCACATGTACAAATTAAATTTATGTTTTGCCTACTTATTCTTGTAAAAACAAAAGTGTGGAGTGATACTTTTGAAGACAAAACACTGAGAATTTTAGAAACTCGTTCTGGCCCTTACTCAGGGGAATCAATACTAGCAATCGGTTTCAATTGTTTTTAGTCAGTCAAGTTCAGCCGGAAACCTGTAGTTAATTATAAAATAAATAGGATGTCATGGGAGTAACCACCTAGGATTTATTCTTAAAGGTTTCAGCCCTCTAGTTGAGGTTTTTTTTTAAAAGGAATACAATTTCAGGGGAGGTAAAACCTTTGTAAGAGACCTGTTGCCTTCTCAATTTCAATATGGGTATGCCAAGGAATATGGGGGAGTATCCTTGAGCTGTAGCAACCCCCGTTTATTTTACTCGGGCATTCGTTAGTGACTAGTCAACAACAAGTGGGTAAGCGCAATCGTGAACCTGAATGCATGAATTAGAACGCCTGAAGGCTCGCTGTCTTCAGTTGGTAACACAAGAGTCTTTTACCCTCTCCCTTAATCTCTTTATCTTTACCCATTCTGCTTCTAGATGGAACCACACCCTGGAAGACCAGAACCATTGGGAGAAACCTCCCACTCTCGCACAAAGCGTTGGCTCCCTCATGGGCATCCTCGTGGCCTGTCCCAGGTGGATTGGCACACATTGTTGGGTGACTTCTCTTCTTTTCCAGATTAGTATTGTAAGGCCCATTCCTAACAGAGTCTGTAGTTCCTTTTAGTTGCTTCGACATGCAAGAAACTAGCGAGCTCGTGGGGAATCCAATGCTTCCTACCTCAACGACCATCTATGTGCTTTAATGAACTGGAATGTGTTTCCTTATAATACCTTTTCCATCCTTTTTTTCGTTTTGGGTGGATGCAAGCATGAGGCGGGTTACCGAATATGTCCCTAAGATGGTATTCTTATCCGCTAGTGTCTTCGTTGTTCCTAACAACGCAATGTCCTAGCCAGACTGCAAGTTTTTATTCTTTTCAAAAAAACATTAATTACACCATAATATTCGTGTCATCCTGTGCTTTTTTATTCCAATTTGAAATCTTTGTGGAAGCGTTTTCTTGATAGGCCAGAAGGCCTGAGTATAGATATCCTATTCGTTAAGCTCTGTTTGACCATCGAATTAATGCATGAATAAAAAAAATTATATTCTCTTTTAGTTAATGTTGATTGAACGAAATGGTCACTAAGGACAAGTTGTCGCGGTTAGAATTTGTCGTGGATTAAAATTATAGTATTAAATTTTAGTGGCTCCTTTTACATTTAAATAAGAAAAACAAATAAAATTTTTATATTTAAATTTAATGACTTGTTAATCGAAAACTAACTTTGCATTCCATCCTTTATAGCTTTATTGGGTTTTTGCTTTTTTAAGGAGATTGTATAAAACAATTTTGAATGAAAAATTTATTGTTTATGTGAATTTATTCATTTACAACAAAAGTGTAAATTCATATATTCGCAGAGGAACAATAATGAAGAAAACATATTCATATTATTGAGACTTCTTTTATTTAGTAAAGTAATGAACATATTTTCTCTTGCCTTAATTGTAAACTTAGTTAAACTCCATAAGGGTCTAAGTATCCATAAGGTTATCAAACTCTCATTTCTCCAATGATTTATTAGCACATTGTTTCCCTGGCTACCTTCTTTCATCACGATTAAATAATCATTAATCTTTGGTGGAGTCTAATTAACGTGTTTGTAGAGGTTGAATGCTCACACACCTGGAAGTTAAGAAAAATGTTTGATGCGCCTAAAAATAAAAATTTGATTATGTAGAAGATTGCGCCATGACTTATGTCGTTGTTAGATGGATTGAGCATTTAAGTTTGTAGATATAATCGTGCCAGGGAATCATGTTGATGTGTAATGTCTCAATATGTGGATAATAATGTTAAGGTATTGAACAATGGTTTTAGATATTGTTTATTTCACGCATTAAAATTTAAGGTCACGAATGGTGGATTAAGATATTAGATTTCATGCGCCTGTGATTGTTGTGATTAGTAGTTAGATTTTTGGCATGCATTAACTATTGATGATGCATGTATAACTAAGTGATTAAGATTGAACATGTGCGTTGAATGATATATGGTGTAATGCTTAGATTTTACTTTTCTCGTGCATAATGAAAATTTAAGGTAATGCTTGATTGATGGGATGTTTATTCTGGCACTCAATGAAGGGTCAATGTATTGAATCATTGTTGGTTATTTACTTCTTGCACCAATTATTTTATTGTAACAAATGATTGTGCCATTGTGTGTTCGTCGTTCACGACGATGATGTGTCGGATTCACTTTGTGATCGTTGTAAATGCGTTATTGTTGTTTCACTTAGATAATGCACTATTGTCAATGATGTCTTTATTAATGGTGAGGTATTTTTTTTCCTAACACATCTTTAAGAGAAAAAAAAAGTTACATATTGCGCATCGATTTTGTGGTGCTAACGACTGGGTCGTTACATAAATGGACTAAGGGATATAGGAGTTATGAATCATAGGTGTTATGAAATATATAGATTCGGGGTTGCAAACAGTAAGAGTTATGGATCTTAGGGATTATAGGGATTAAGGGTTATAGGGATCATAGGATTGCAGGGATGGTAATTCTTAGAACTTGAGGGATTATAATGTTTATTGCTTATATTAGAGGTCATAGTTGTTTGGATTCATAAATTTAAATGGATTATAGATCAGGGTTTAAGTGTAAGGGGTTGTAGTAGTTATGAGATATTGTGTTATGAAATAAGAGAATATAGAAGTTTAGGGTCAAATGCTAAACATCTGAAGGCTATATGTGTATTAGGTGTTAGGGCTTATAAGTGTCTATGGTAAAGGGATCACATCAAAAGTTATTATTACTAGAGGTTATGGATTCATGGTCATAAGTTTTAGAGATTATATAGATATCATGTTATATTAGGTGTTAATATGAGTTAGTAGTAAGGGGTTATAAGTAATAGGGGTTAACTGACTTAAGCATTAGTTTTCATGGAAATAATTATGAGAGATAGTGGTTATCATGTCAACAGACTTAGGTGCTTGGAGTAATAAAATTTATAGGTTATAGTCATATATTTATATGTGCTAGGGATGATATCTTATATGTATTAAGAATGATTTGTTAAAGGAGTAAAACAATTGTATTTTTTATTACTTGGAAGATATAAATATATGGTTAGGAACAATGGGTTATTCCAGTTAGGTTATAGATGAGGTTTTAGTAGTTAAACCTTAAAAGATTTATATGTTATAAAAGCTAGTGATTATATTAGATGTTATATGTGATTATAGAGCACTCCAATACTCTTGGCCATAATTATACGTTGAAGAAACTGTTTTAAGTCATTTTCTCTGGGCCACCATTACACGTTGAAGAATTTTAAATCGTGTTCTCTTATCCATCCTTACATGAAAACATTTGAAATAAATTTAGAGTGGTTGCATGGAGTCTTGTGGAAATAAATGTCTCACGTGTGTGGACGTAGTGCGCATAATAGTTTCCACGTCTAATTCAGAGAGGCATTTTTGGCTCGAGTTATAAGTAATTGAGGTCAACTGTTTTTGTGTTTTAAATCAACGAGAACTTAATTTTCACGTCCACATTCTCAGTTGGAGTGTCTCAAAAGTCGGGGAAGTTAATGACGGAATTTTGTCTTTCATTTCAGGTGAAGTAATTTTAATCATGTAAAGATTTTTTTTTACAATCGTTGGAGCAGAGGTTGCAAATTTCGATCCTCGGAACCCTAGCCCAACGAACTCAGTTCAACATCTCTAAAAATAAATAAATGAAGAGAAGCAAATTTGTGGTTGAGTGTTCAGTTTTTTAATTTAAATTATATCACACGTCAAATTTAAATTGAGTGAAAGGATAAACTTTACTGGAAAAACACCAGTATACCCAGTAAACCATTTATTAAGCGTGCGATATTCCTTCTGGACTCTACCGAGATTGGCAAATCGAGTGTTTTGCGTGATTTACGGATATAGTCGCCTGAGATCTAAAATAAGCTTACGATTTTTCATCTAGTGTATATTTCCTGGATTATTGTAGGGCTCGGTTTATATAGAGTGATTGTCTGTGCTCTATAATTTAGTATGGAAAAAAGTTGTCATTTGATGTTAGATTATAAAGATTTTAAAAAAAAATCTTTAATTAAAAAAGTTGGTTCAATTAATAAAAACAAAAAGTAGGAGGTAAGTATATCATACTAGTGGTCAGAACTTGAGAAAGACTAAATGTTTGCACCTCTAAATATTTGATCCCTCTAAAATCTTTAAATCCCAGATTAAAATGAATTTATAGAGGTTATTTTAAAGCTACATAAAAATATGCATATGGATGACACAACCTATCCCTAACTATAAATATAAAATATCTATGTATGGTTATTCAATTGATGCAATATGTTTATGTTAATAACTTATATTAAAATTTAGATATACATAAAAATGGAAGTGAATTGAGTTTAGTAAATTTCATATAAAATATTAATTTAAAAATAATAAATGTTAAAAACTGCAATACTAGTTATGTTAATTAAGAAAAGTAAAATGTTGATAATATTAAAAATGTTTATTGTTATTAATAGGTAAGGGTTTCCTTATAATTGTACTCTTACTTGAGCACT
>JASDQU010011653.1:67183-79901 GCA_032191745.1 Picea mariana | reverse complement strand
CCCATGCTAAATCCAATAAAGAAATGATGCACTAGAAATATAAATGGACATGTAAACCCAATAAAAAAATGATGAAATAGAAATATAAATAGACATGTAAACCCAATTAAAAAAAAATGATGCAATAGAAATATAAATAGGAGAATCTCGATCAGTAACAGAAAAAAAGAACGCTCGAATCCCAAGATGCGAAAAAACAAAGACGTTTGCACTGCCCCATCCTCTCCTTTGCAGTCATCCCTGCAATGTGAGTCTCCGTGCGATGTGTTGGTGGATTCTTTGTAGCTTTGGGGAAAGGGCTTTAAACATGGATATTACTAGGAGAAGAGGCTCGTCATGGAAGTTCCATTACTCACCCTCTGCCATTACCTCTACAAATTCTTCCATCTCTCTCAGCCCAGTGCTCTTGCACATGGTTTCATAGCCAGCCCAGTGCTCCTGCACAAAATAAATGAACTGAATAGCCAGCCAAACAAAAAAACAGCAAAACAAATATCAATTAGGCATGATTGATAAACCAGGAGATACATAAATTTTCAACTGTAACAGAAGGGAGACGGGGCGTCTGTTGAGATAAACAGCGGATTTTTTAACTCCTTCCCAGCTTTCAATCTTAGTCGCCTCTACTGAAGTTGAAACTCAATGAACCATTCAGATATTTTCTACCGCCTCTAATCTAGGGTTGAAACTCAATGAACCATTCAGATATTTTCTACCGCCTCTAATCTAGGGTTGAAACTCAATGAACCATTCAGATATTTTCTACCGCCTCTAATATAGGGTTTTTAATAGTCCATCTTGTGCCTCGTCATTTCAACGGCTATCCTCTTTGGTATCTTTTTAGCTTTTTCAATGTCTTTTAGCGTTTTCAATGGTAACTTTTCTATTTTTGTCATCTAACCGTTCAGGGCATCTTTTAAGTTTGAATTACAACATTTAAACATAAGGGTTTTTAATACTCCATCTTGTGCTTCACCATATCAACGGTTATATTTGTGTCATCTAACAACCGCATCTTTTTAAGTTGAATAGCAACACTTAGATAAATGCGTAACGGGATCGACACAAGTTAAGAAAAATATATTTGAAATCGAATTCAACTATACCACTGAATTGAATTTGAATTCTCAAACATGATTTGTAAATGTTGTTCAATTGGAAATTTTGAATCTTACCTTTTCACAAGGAGTATTCTATATAGTATCTCTTTTGGTTTGTAAATAGTACCTCGTTTGGTTTGTAAATATTGTTTAATGGGAAATTTTGAATACGTACATTTTTACAAGGACTATTGTAAAGAGTATTTTTTATATTTTTTATTTGATAATGTGTATTAAAAATCTTAGATTTTTAGATGTTAACTATTAGATTGAGATGACAATTACTTTTTCGTTAAATCATGTTTTTACATTGGATCTTAAACTTTGGTAAATTTTTAAAAATCATGTTTTTACATTGGACCTTAAACTTTGGTAGATTTTTAAATTAGAGACAATGAATATGTTATTTAAATCATTAATATTTAACAAAGTTGCTAATTTTAATGGTATAATCATTAATATTTAACAAATAGTTTTTTTTTCTCCACATATTGCTATAAATATTAATTATATTTTATGAGCAAAACTCTTTCACCATAGACATTTTTCTTTTCAAATATAAATATAAACTATATTTTATGAGCAAAATTGTTTTATTATAGGGTTTTTTCTTGCCAAATTTCTACACTAGTGCTACATACACATTACCTCATTTTGAGACTATTTAAAAATGAATATAAAAAGAACCCAATACTTTGTCATCCACAATAAATAAGTATCTACATCTAACTATATTTTAGATTATTCATGATAATTATTAGAATGTTGATTATTTAGATATATTTATTATAACATTTAAAAAATGTTTTATTACAAATGAATGAAAAGTAAGAATATTACAAATTTGATTATTATCACATAATTGATATACAAAAACAATAGATAGAAAAAGATCACATAAATTAAGAAAGATTTAAGAAAAATATGTTCACATGTGTAAAGGAAAGCTCATCGAGGAAAGACAATATAATGGGATACCTTTTTTTTAAATTGATCTCAATTATAAGGATTTAAAGAAACTTAAATCAAAGTATATAAGGATTTAAAGAAACTTAAAGCAAAGTATATATGAACATGTGTGTAATACTAGAGTAAATGTAATCCTAGAACATAGAAAAATATTAATATTAGTTGGATGGTGTGAAATAAGATGATGATGTGGTTTAGTTGGACGAGGAGTGAGAAATATTAGTTGGATGGTGTGAAATAAGATGTTGGTGGTTTAGTTGTATGATGAGTGAGTTGATTATTTTATAAGTTAGATTATATGATTTAGAAAAAAGATATTAATTACATGGAATGGTATTGATGAAGAAAAATATATCAAAATCAATGCAACTTGATTTAATGAATGACAAATAATTGATTTAAATATTGATAGACAATGATTTTAGAGAATTCCCCTAATTTGGGTGCCCACTAAAGCCTTGATGCAATGCCCATGGACACAGGATACCACATGTCTGGTCAACATGTGCTTCCGTGACCCACCTAGATCCTCCTTTGTGCTCCCCCATGTAAACAATTAAGATGATTAAATGGGAAATTAAAGTGTCGGGACTAGCATTTAACCTCACACATATGGTTAGCAAGGATTTGCGCAAAAGAAAAGGGCTCATTTGTCATCAATTTGGTTATGGTCATATGCAGGATAACATGGCGATGACAACTCTCGATGGTAAATCAACGCTAATACAACTAAATGCAACTCCATATAGGACACACTTGAATTTGATGTGGATTAATTTTGAGGATACACAGTTTCACATTCCCATAAAAAAAAATTATACCACAATATTTTTCTCTTAACTAAGTAAATAACATTACTCAATTATCTAAATTTCATTAATGAGATATCCCTTACCTTTGAAGCTTTACCTTTAAAAGTTCCATGAGAAAGTTTACTTGCTTGACCTATGTTATAATCTTCATGACACAATTTGAATCTATGTTATACTTCATGTGGTAGGGATATCACCTTATGTTACAATTCCCATGTTATGATTTGTGCATTACAACCTTCATTGGTTACTCCAAAAGGGACCCTTGTCGGAAGCTTTCTTTGTTAACCAAAGTTGTTGGAATAATTAATTTAATTTTTATGTCTCGTAAAGTCGTTGCACATTACTAGTGGTTTGTCTCAACTGTTAAAGTGTGAAAATAGTTAAAGGATTAAACCGATAATCATATCATAGTTATGATTTATTTTGGAAACATTAATCATTTTTTTTCTTGTAGTACATGAGTGGTTGGAAGTTATTAATGTGAGGCTTGATGTACCCTGTGTTCTTAATTTTCACACGGCTACCAAACCTCATGTGGAAACCCTTATGTTTTCCAGGTGTGACTTCTTGGAACAAGAGTGGGGGAGGTAAGTCATGACCACCTTGCATAGTTTTCAAACATTATTTTCTTTGGAAATTTTCTAGCGGAGATTAAGGGTACATTCTGGTTCGAGTTTAGAAGTTTGTGGAGTTCCATTTCTTGTCTTTAAACTTTTGGGTTTTTGTGCCGCATACATATACTTAACCTTGCATATATTATGTCTACGTTCAAAGATCTGGATTTTCGAGTTCATTTAGGAGCTTGGGAGAAAAATTGCTTAGTGGTTTCACCCTTAATTGATAAACAATTTTGTAATTTATGTTGCCGGGTTCCAATTCTACAGTTGGCGAAGGTGTTTATTTGATAAATTATGGTTGAAGGTCATATGTGCATTTTATTTATTCTCTTCAATACTCCAATTATTGTTTCTTTCCTGACCTTGATTTTGGGTTTGGAAACCTTTCAGGTTTCTCTAAGAGATGAATGTCCTGGTTACATTTAGATTCTTCTGTAATTCTTCCTTTTTATTGAAGGTATATTTTTGTATACTTCATCTAATGATGGGCCCTTTGTTATGTTTGAGGGTACCCATAAGAAAGGAATGTTGAATCTAGTTGGTCGAGTGATTCTTCTATAGGAAATCCATCTCGGGTTAGAGTTTTTCCTCGTAAGAATTTCATACCCTAACTCTTTATCATCCTCTTATGAAAGTTTTTGTTTCTTTATGTAATGGTTACGCATCAATGCAAGTATGCTCGACCAAACTAGCAGGGTTTAACCTGTATCAACCATCTACATACCTTTTAAGTTTAACTTTAAGTGTTTTCCTTTTGTAACTATGAAATTTACCATACCCACGTGCCACTTTAAGTTTTTTTTTTTTTGTTTAAAACCTTGTGACAAGTAATGACTATGATTTCTTAGCTAGGGTGTTCAACCTTGATAGGTAACTCGGTTTGTAAATAAACCTTATATCTGGATGAGTGTATGTTACCATATTCTCTATTCGAACTAGTGGGATAGTTACTTGTCCTAGATCTGTCGACTATTTTGGTCTAATTTCAACAATAAGTAGAATATTTTCTTTGCATGTCGTTTGCAAGGATTCCCTGAATGTATGGTTGTGTATAAGGGATTATGTTACTATTGTTCCATTTTTAACTAAAATCAGGCTAAACCCTTGTGCATGTAAAAATGACTTTCAATCGTTTTAATTTACAAAGTCAAGTCAATAGTGATGTAGCTCTCTTAACTATTTATCAATGGAAATTTTTCTTTGTTTCTCAGTTTGTGGTTGCTAGTGATTCTGGCCTTTACTTTCCTTGCTCGTATAATTTTATTAGTTCCCTTATCATTTAAAGAGGGTAACAAAACTACCCGATTGTTTCTAGTTATTGTTATGTCCTTTAGCTATTAATAATCGACAGTCTTAACCTTATTTTTACATTCAAGATTTTATTCATGGAAACAACATTATCGTTTAACATTTAGCATGTTTGCTCTATCTCCATTTATATAGTTTCATTTCTGTATATATTCTAGAACATCTTCATGAAATTTGCATTATAATTTGCATCTAACATGTTGGTTGTATATTCCATTTATATAGTTTCCTCTATGCTTGACAATTTTTCTTATACTTTTTGTATTGGTTATGGATATAATCATTTGTCTCTCATATTTATCGCGACAATTGTATAATGGAATGATACACACTAAAATCCTCTAATATTTAATTAGATTAAAAACAATTATAACTTATCTATAAACTTCAAATTGCATGGAAACAAAATTCTAACAAAATATTCAAAACTTACATTTAAAATTGAATTTAATCAAAATATATTATGCACAAATTACTAAAGAAATAATAACTTAATTGAGAAGAGAATGGAAGAAAACATGTAACCGGGATTTATTTAGGGGAAAACAAAAGTCAAGTGGATCGTTCCTCCCAACCTTATATCAGAGCTGCCACTCTGTCACCCCTGAGCAAAATATCGATCCGAAACTAACTAAGTGACTTGTTGCAGTGCATATGGTTATGAGAATTACGTGAAGATCTTTGTGTCATGTAAGTATTTTTGAGATTTCATATCTTATTTAGAATGGTGTCCCATTCTCTTTGTTATCTTTTATTTTTTAAGATTTGCCTAGGTATTTGACACTTGTATGAGCCTCCTGCTCATTGACCATCTGTCAAATTGAGTTTTCTTCATTGACCACGTGTCAATATTACTTTTACACATGTTCCTAAAAACCTAAGATCCTTTTTCACTTTTGTTGAGTTAACTCAACACATATTCACCACTTTGTCCCCCTTTTGATGTCACTTGGTGCTTCTCTTTGTATCAATGTATTTTCTCTTTTACGCGTCCACTTCACGTGTGCTTCCTAGGAACAATGAAATTCAAATGGAAGGAATGTCCTTTTGCCTGAACACAAGTTAATTGTCCAGAAATCAGAACACAATACTACTCCGCTCACACAGGTGGATCGTTCTGAGTGAGAGGTTGGTATTCAATTAACTATTGATGATTAGAGTGGCTGGCACATATATGTTAGGATATATTCCTATTGGCACATATGTGATTGAGCCACCAAAGAGGGTGCCCACCTTCCTTCGCCAACCAACATGAGGACATGTAGTAGTTTGTCAACAACTTCTATTGTAAACTTTCCTCACTAGTCTAGTTCAATAAAGAGTTTCTTTAATAAATAATTAACATGTCAATTACATGTGTTAGTTATTTAATAAACCAAATTTCTCACTGTAGTGGAATATCGTTCTCGATAATTTCCATCATAATGTTAGTTATGTCATTTAGTAACATTGTAAATAGTTCTCGCCAATCCCACTTTGTAGAGCGCTCCATAAATAAATCAACATGTTCCTTTTTGTTGTCGAAAGAAAAGTCACGCAACCTAATAAAGGGTGCCTTCTTTTGTTGTATAAAGTTGATGGTATTTTGTTGTTACTCCTAGCGTCTTCTCTATGGATCTATACATTTTTTCTACTCTGTAGCAATATGAGTTTTTTGTCTCTCAATCATTTTTCATTGTTGTATTTTAGTTTGTAGGTTGAATTGCATATCAATTGGTATGATATCTTATGACATCCTCAAGAATCAATTTTTTTTTATTTAATGTTATTTATTGGAAAAATAAGTTTCCATTTATGGAAATTCATAATGGATATTATTAAAGTATGTAATGACTATATTTGTGATTTTTCAGCAAGAGTTTGACTTGCCGATTGTCCTCTTTCATGGAGAGATGTATGAGAAATATAATTTTAATATATTTAATGCTAAAAACAAGTGGAATATTGTAATGTACCTCAAATTTACCAATTAAAAAAAAAATCTAAAAAACATAAATCTCCAAGTCATTTAATATATTCGTAATTAGGGAAAGGTGACAATTATCTCCATTATTAAACTCTGATAACTTTTATTATATTATGATTATCAATGTTGACATTTCTATCCAGTCTATACATAAGGAAGAGAGTTCCTAAGTGAATAAAATTCCATCACTCCAACATCCCATTCACTCCTAAAATTATCCTTACATTCGTATATATATCTATATATTATATTGGACTTAGACTATAGAGAAACTTAGGATTTACAATCTTAAATTCTTCCCCAAGCAAAATGACTCTATACTTGTGCGCAAGGGTGAATCTCCATTGGTCTTTCGAAAACAAGCGTATATTAAGAACAACGCAATGGGGTCAGGAGTACATGCCCTAGTGAGAATTTGTTGGCTTAACATAAACTATTTGGTATTTTTTTTTCATGGCCAAAGTCATCGAACGAAATACCTTGTGATTTTGGGGATGTCTCTTGAGTTCTCCAAATGTTTTATTTCTCTGTGATTGGTTTATTTCTTGTAGTGAATTTTATGCTACGAATGAATTAGTTCTCGCTGGGAATGATTTATTTCTGGCTGCGATTTTCTTGCTACATTTCATTTTTCTTCATGGAGGTTGTCTCCATTTTTCTCACATGGCTAGAATGAGCCCCAACCTCAAACCTTGCTTGCATTTTGTTTTTAAACCGCTATATGTGTTTCCTTTATCCCTTGTATGCGATATATTTATCAGAAATGAATAGAAAACATCTCGATTTTAAATTTCATCAACCTCTCAAAAGTAATTTCCTTTTCTCTAAATTGGTTACTCCTGACAGTTAAGATCTACTACTTCTTACTACTAATAAAAAGTAATGAAGGCCCGTAATAACTATGATAATGATCACATATTTGGTTACTTATTTTCACGGGAATTTCTGTAATTCATTTCTGTAATTCCTTCTGATGAGTTTAATTGCAGGCAGGTCTTGGATACTCATTGGTTTAGCGCGATGTGTGATTTATAAAAGGATATTGTGATACAGTTACCATGTTAATACATATGTTTGATTATTCAAAACACACATCATTGCATTGGAAACTTCCTTTTCGTAGTTCTAGTTCCGAGACATGGGGTTAAGAGTGCCCAACTTTTAATCCCCTTGATTAAACACACAATAATTTTTAAAAAATGGGCAGAGATAAATTTTACCTATCCCGACCGAATTTGCATTTTCCATTATAAACATAATGGTTGTAATCAGTTTCTTGTAATAGTTATAGAGTTTTCAAAACCTTGCATTAATTTTGCAATAGGAGATTCAGGCTTTAGTTATATACCTCCAACAAATGGACGACATAACCATTCAATTTATATAATATAGAATAATGGAAGGCATAGCCATTCTTCCATGTATTATTTTTTTACCTGCGAGACCTATACACAAAAATATGAAGAAAACCAAATAAGAAACATATTGAGGGAGAAACTAACTGGAGGATCTCATTTACTCCTTTGAGGTAGTAATTATCCTATGTCATCAATCCTGGTATAACTTCTTCACATTGGTAACTTTCTTCATGGTTTTGAGATATCCTTCAACGATCTCAAGATTCGTTCATGGAACAACGCTCAAATTATGATCTCATTTGTTGAATAATAGCCTCTCGAATTAAGACTGTAACTAAGGATAATAATCAATTATTTTGACAAGAGATTCTCAATCTTCAAGTATTGACACTTTTTAAAAATAATTTTCCGCACTATTACCGCAATGAGATTATTCTCTACAACTATCTTAAGGGAGATCGCGAAACATGTACATAATTCCAAAAAAATATCCTACGAGTACAAGGTATGGAATGTCTTTCTTTTCCTTTCAAAATTTCTCTTGATGAAACTTTAGGATATAAGTTTTAATGATCATGATCTATAATACTAGGGAAAAGAAACACCAACAACCTTAAGAATCATTTTTAATGATCATGGGCACCATGCTAACCAAATGAGAAGTCAAAACACTCCAACAAAGAAATCATGTATGTGGAAGAAAATGCGATGACACACCGGGATCTTATAACACAACAAGAACATCCCTTAATCCTAATCATTAGGTTATATGTACGCATGGAATTCAGTAATGAGAGTGTCTTGATAGTATTAGATCACCAAAACATTAATTAATGTAGAAAAATAAAAACAATTGATACAAAGAGACACACAAAGCCAAATAAAGAAGGAATATCATATAATTCTTATAATGGTTAAGTTATGAATGATATCATGTGTTACTATGCATATGATGATTATGGTTTATTTTCACGGAGATTATAATTTAAAAAATTTATAAATTTATAAAACAGTGGTAGATTTACAGAATAATACAAAACATTCAGACAAAACAGATCTGAGTTTGGACAAAAATGGTCTACTATAATTTAAAAACAAAATATACATACCAAATTCAGTTGAATTAAAGTTAATGGTTTTGGAGGAGGTACATCAGAAACCATATTCTAGTCATCTGGGATACAAGAAAATGGTAACAACACTAAGGAAGATATTTTATTGTCTTAATATTAAGGGAGGAACAATAAAATACTTAGCTAAGTGTCAATATTATCAGCACGTGAAAGTCGAACACCAACTTCCAGCTGACCTGTTGCATCAATAAGGTTAGTAAGTTTGCACACTTTATTCCTCTGAAGTCTAATTTTAAAGCTATTAACATTGCTGAAATATTCATGAAAGAAATTTTTAGACTACATGGTATTCCTAAAACGGTGATTTCAGATAGAGACGTAAAATTTACATCTACTTTTTGGAAATAATTCTTTGGAGGGTTATATACTAACCTGAATTTCATCACCGATTATGATCCAAAAATATATGGTCAGACCAAATGAGAAAACCAAATCAAAGAAGATATGCTATGCATGTACGCAATGACAAAATCAATCAAGTGGGAAGACTACCTACACTTGGTGAAATTTACGTACAACAATGGTTAGGAAACTTCAGCAAAGATGAGCCCCTTCAAAATATTGTACGATAGAAAGTGTACAAATCTAATTAGATGAGATAAACGATTTGATAGATTTATGGTGGGATTATAAAGTCTCTAGGAAGAATACGCACAACAAAATTTAAAAGAGGCACATGAAAGACATAAAAGTTAAGTGGACCTGAAAATAAGACACCTAGAATTTCAAGTTGGAGACCACATCTATTTAATATTCAAGGTTATAATAATTTCAATAAAGGTAGGAAATTGTGCCAAGTTGGGATGCATGTTTTGTGGTCCTTTCGAGATCTTAGCTTGAATTGGACCCATGGCGTATCAATTTGCACTTTCTGCCAATATAAAAATTCATAATGTATTTCATGTTTCTTTGTTAAAGAATTATGTTCATGACCCTAATAATATGATCGATTCGAACTTGGTGCAGGTGGAACTAGAAGGCGAGTTCCAAGAGGAACCTCTACACATTCATGAAAGGAGAAAAATATCACTTCAGAACAGAGCCATCACCCAAGTAAAAGTGCAAGAGAAGCACTTTAGTCCTAAGGAGGCCACTTGGGAGTTGGAAAGAGAGTTGCATAAATATCATCCGATCCTATTCTAAGGAATGGATGAACACTAAGGAAAATGTTTTATTAAAGGGGGAAAGGATGTAACATCCTCCAAAATAAAATATTTTTAAGTTTGAAAATACTTAGGAATTTATTTTCGTTTTTGGTAAATTTGAAATTGGAAAGTTATTGCAATTTATGGAAATTTTGAATTTTGAATTTAGTCAATTTTAATTTATGATTATGAATGTCGGGAAAAGATTTTATTTGATTCAAATAACTCTTTGACTATGACACTTGTAAGAAACAAATATTTTTTATATTTATTGTTGATGGAAAAATGGAACAACCAGGTTGAAATCATATGACCATGACTCCATGAGTGGGGAACATGTTCGAACTTCCTCAGAGTTGAATGTTACAAGTGGAAAATCAAGAATTTGGCCATTGTCACCCCCTGAAAATGATGGATTTTCAAAGCTATGAAAATTACCAAGGGGAAAAGACCTAGGCACAATTGCTTCTGGATATATATATATATATCATATGGAAGGAGGCAGGATGCTGCCTAGTATGCCGGGGAAAATAATTATCTCTTTCTATTATGAAAACTATTTTCTGAGTGTGAGGCAAGGAGAAATTTTCTGAAATACAAGGACTATAGCTGAGGAGAATTTCTAGAGTTCGCCGTCATGGATTCATGGTCAGTCTAGGTGGTGAGCGGTGCAAGTAGATTTGGTTGTTCCCTTCTAAGTTTGGGAGGAACTTGGTTGTTCCATTTGTTGTATGATAATTGCTCACATATGTCCATATACTCCTTCTCTGATTGAACTCTATTTTTTTGATGACTGATATAATGCATCTCTTTAATTATGGATGAATGGATTTATTGACTCAAATGTTGTTGAAATGAAATAAAATGTAGTATAACTCTCACAGTTTTATTCTATCCCTTGAGTAAGATATTTTCTGTGTATTAACTGTAAATGGGACTGTGTTATATAAGTATACAAAAGATGTAATTAAACTTATTGCATATCCCAAAATTAGGCTAGAAAACAAATGTGTATTCAAACCTACATAATTATTGTGTTTATAATCTTCCAACAATGAAACATCATTACAACAACTGAATATATTTGTTAACCAGTCACTCTAGGATCTTGGATTGAACCCTCGACAATAACGATATTCTAGTTCAGACAGTTATTTCTCTTATTAAAACATGGATTGATAAACTCTGAGAGTACTGTAAAGGAACCCGAGTACCTTTTGCGTAAGGAAATTTCCAAAATTCGAGGATTTCATGCACACGAATCCTGTAAAAAGACCAAGAGAATTTTAATTAATATTTAGTAGGAAGAAATTGAAATTCTTATGATGAATGTAAAATTAAATTACCAAGTAAAATAATTATAAAAGAGACAACACAGGAAATTTTTGGACTGTACTTAACTTGGGGTCTAAAGTAAAAGTTGTCTTCCTCCTCAACATCCTTGACAACGTCATCCACAAATAAAAGGGGGGTTGGAGGAGGCAAGGACTGCCTGGAGGGTACCCTTGTAGTCAAAAGGGGCCCATCATTAGATTTTAGAAACCAAACATTTAGCAATATTTCCAGAAAGAGAATAATCATACATCATCCAAACAAATATAATGAAGAATGTACACTATCAATCCGGGATCCTCAAGATTTGCCCAACTGGCCATATAATGAGGTTACAAAATTATTCTTGTTTTAATCAAAATCCTCTTGAAATAAACATCTACGAATAGATTTTTAAATAAACTTGAGTTTTATTTCACGGATGCGATTTGATAAAAGCAGTTAAGACATTTAAACCTTTAGGACAACAAAAAAAGGTAATTCTTCGGCCAGGTCCCAAAGGCCCGGAATAATCTAAAATGACGAGAAACAAAAATGGTATTCATACAGGTACAAAAGTGTCATAGATTAAGGCAAAGAACTGTAGTTTAAACGGAATGTCATTTAAATTTTTGGATAACACAAATTAAATTGAACATGCCAAGAAATAAGTTCTAACAGAATTAATTGTATTGCAAATATTTATCTCATGAGTTCTTTAACATTCTACCACACTTTTTTTTCTGGAATACGTCAAATGTAGTAAAGGCCGAGCGTTACTGGCATACTCAAGAATTTAGGAATTTCCTGATTTCATAAGGCAGGGATATAAAAGAAAACTAATTATGCCCTTCAAAGAAACAACTTGGGACCCTCATGAGTACCAAGACTTTACCCTCATAAATTTATAGACCAAGGATATCACTAAAAAAAATCGAGAGTTACTTGATATCGGCGTATCTATAACAAAAGAGAAAGACTCAATGACATGAAAAT